>CAUYQV010018551.1:0-14957 GCA_963574575.1 Galagoides demidoff
ATGCAAACTTTGATAAGCTGTTCTCGATAATCACTTCTCAGCAATTATTTGTTATTACAGTTTAACATTATAAAATTAACAAAAATAATATAAAACTCATATTCTGGCGAAATAGCCACATGGTAGCCGAAAACCATATATTCCCTTCTTGTTCTCCAGCTCGTTCGTGCATTCTTTCCAAAAATCGGGACTTTTTTTAAAATGCCGGGGGACCTGGGACAAATTGTTGAAAAGCAGGACTGTCCCGCCAAAATCGGGACGTCTGGTCACCCTATTCTAAGGGGCTTGGAAAATTCACCATTTGACCTCGTTGCCAAGGAGGGAAGGAAGATAGTTTTTGATCAGAAAAGAACAACACATGGCCTAAATTTATATTTATGTTTTTAAAATCATGGATTCATTTAAAAATATGATAAAAAATTACAACTTTTTTCTTGAGAAAAATGCATACATGTGCCCAAATTTAGGGGGCTTATGGACCCAGAAAAGTCCATTCATAGATACTGTTTTTTTAATTACTATAATACATTGACTGGTTCTTGGTGTCAGTGAGTTAGTTATAATAATAATGAATTCCTTATTCTTATAAGTGATGTTATGGGTAAACTTATTGATAAACCAGACTTCATCATTACTTGTAATCGAAAACAGTAAATGAGAAAATATACAGAAAGTGAGCTGGAAAGGAGTCATCGCTATTCCTGCTTCCAACTTGCAAATGACAGGTCTCAACTTTGTAAGAAAGCGTGGATTGGGCGTGGAGAGATGGCTTCCACCCCCAGAACCTGGCTAACTCTGAGGGAAGGGAGGGGCGCAGTGTCAGAGTCTCCAGTGCCCCATCCCATCACAGAGGGGCAGTGGCCACCGCGAATGAGGACAGAAAACGGCCACACTCACCACGCCGGCCTCGGGGTTCCTTTTCCTCCCATTGCTGAAGGTGGAGGCCAGGGTGGAGGAGCAGCTCTCGTCGTACAAGGCGGTCCTGCCGTCGTTGATGGCTGAATTGATGGAGATGGTCCACATGCTAGAGGCGTAGCCATCACAGTTGCAGTCATCGTAGCTGCCCCCATCTCCGGAAGCCCACACATAGATGCTGCCTTTGCCGCCGCGTCCCTGGAGGAGCAGGGAAGATGCTGCCACCAACTCCACTCCATGTGCGGGAGAGGGGATGGGGGTGGGGGAGTCAACATGGGTCCCAGACCAGGGAAGGCTCCGCCCCGGAGGTCCTCAGCAGCTGAAGGTTATGACTAGATGCGATTTTTAATGGGGTTGGAGACCATATCCTTCTGGCAGGACACCATGGAGGACTTTTCTTCAGAGAGGATATTAATATAAAAAGTCACCTGAATTTGCAATTTAAACTGGGGATAACGAGGTAGGAAAATCAGGAAGAATAGCCTTAAAATTTACAAATGAACTGTGAAAAAGTATAGAAAGGAAAATGAGAAGCAGGAGAGGACTGGTCCCACCCTGGGTGGCTGAGGGAGAGAGGTGTGGTGACAGTTGTCATTCCATTCTTATGTATCCTTGGGTATGTGACACCTCAGTAAAAATGTAAGCATCTGTATTCTTAGCTACATGAGATAGAAAGATATTTATAGTGGATAGATACCTTTTATTTTAAATAGTTATACATATCATATATAAATTTACATATAGTGGATACACTTACACCAAAATATGTAAAAATCTTACATACATGTGTGCATATATATATTTTAATTTTTTTGTCCAATTGGATCATTCTAGAATCTTTTAAAACACATTATTATGACATTTTACTTGTGTAAAGGAACACCAAATATAGGAAGAATGTCTAATGTGATCAAGTAAAACACACAGCAAATAAAACTTTAAACAGAATTGTATGCATGGTAGTTATTAGTGACTTCTGATTAGTGTATGTAGCAAGCTTTGTCATAAGTTCCTATAGTTAGCATCATGCTTGTGTTCAAACCCTGTTCTTGATGGGTTTTTCTGAAATCTTTTCTTTTTCTTTCCCCTATCTTCTGTGAGTATTCTTCCCTCTCCCAGGATTGGGCCATTCCTTTCTTCCTTCCCACTTTCTTACCCTAGGCACTGGGTCTGTGTGGCCCAGAGGAGAGCAGCTGGCTGCAGGGAAGGGGGGGATGAGGTTGGGGTGGGCCACAGGTGTGCAACCTCCACCCGCTCCTCAGTCTGGCTTGGGATGGCTCAGTGCCTCTCCACAGAGAGAAGATAGGAAACAGTGGCAGAGAAACTCTGTCCCTGCACAGCTACCAGGAGTCCACAGTCCCAACTCTGTGTGGTTAAAGGTGGAGAAACCAGAAGGAAGAGAGACAACTGGATTACTTCCAAGGTCTCTCTGCCTCCTGACATTTCCGACAAGTGACATTTTCAATTGCTTCTAACAAGGCTAGGAGTTAATTAGCCTGTGATTGATTGAATCGATAAGTCAACAAATATTTATTCAGCCACTAGCTGGGAACTGTCCTCAGAATCTTGGTAAATCTATTGGGAAAAACTCCACCAAAACAAAGAGCTGCTCTCAAAAACCAGGACAGAAAGAGAAACAGATCATTCCTGCAGCTGGTGTAGAGAATCACACTCTCAGACAGATACAGCTTTAGGCTCAGTGTCAAGAAATGCACTTCAGATGTGAATCAGGATGGGTGAGGCTGACCATCTGTGAAACTTTCCCCTGAACTAGTCCATACATGGGCTACTAGTGAGATGAATCAAGCTTTGCTGAAAGGAAATCAATTCTAGACTGTTCTCATCTTGGTATGGAGGTATGATTGATCGTGACCCTAATGTTTCGTGATTCCCTGTATCCATGCTTTTTGCAAGGTGACTTTGCAGTCCCACCCGTCAAGAGGAGTCGTCAATTTCCTGCCCTAGAATCCAAGCTGCCTTTAGCTAACAGAATATAGCGGAAAGTGATTCTGTGTCAGGACCAAGCATAGGTCCCAAGAAGTTCTGTGTACTGTGGTCTCTCTCAGAACTCCTTCACACTATGAGAATAAATGCAGGTTAGCCTCCTGTTGGAGAGAGACACGTACTCCAGTCAAATTCACTGCCTCTGCTGCCAGCTTCCAGGCACAGGAGGGAGGCCATCCTAGGCCAGTCAGTCTTTAGCTCACCTTCCAGCTGGCCACAGAAGCATGAATGAGGCCCTTGAGATTAGCCAAGGCTGGTCTAGACCAGCAAGAAAACCCACATGACCTTAGACCATGAGCAACATTAAACAGTGATTATTTTAAGCTACTGAGTTTGGGGGCAGTTTGTTTGCAGACAGTTCACTGATGCACATGGCAACTACCAGCCTGTTTCTGATCAGTAAGCAGCAAACATTAATTTTGTATTGCACTATCAGACTTGCCCACAAGAATACTTTCTTTCCCAGTAATATTAAATTTTGTTTTCTCAAAGTCAGATAGAATGCATGAGGCAATAAAAATTACATTCTTGCTTTCAGTGACTGGCTTTTCACACAAAACAGTCTTTGGTTTCTGGAGAAGATGGGCTGGTGAGGAGAAAACAGTGGTTCTAGGGACAGAAATGAATGGGGACAGGCCATCTATAGGAGGAGTGGGAGATGGGATGGGGCTGTTAGTGGCGTGCCCTACTGCTGTGATTTGAGTGTATGTGTCCCCTCAAAATTCATATATAGGATCCTAAGACCCAATGTGATAGTTTTTGAGGTGAGTCCTCTAGGAGGTGATAAGTCATGAGGATTCTGCTCTCATGAATGAGATTAGTATCTTTATAAAAGGACTCCAGCAAAGTAGGTAGGTCCCTTTTTGCCCTTCTACCATCTGTGGACAGTGTTGGTCCCCTCTGGAGGATGAAGCAGCAGGGCACCACCTGGAAGCAGAGAGCAGCCTTCACCAGACCCTGAACCTGCCAGTGGCCCCTGCATTGTGTGAAATACCTTCTCCTCTTTATAAATGACTCAGTCTGTGGTATTTTGTAATAGCAACGTGAACTGGTTAAGATACACATTATCTTGTTACAATGTTGTCCTGAGATCCAATTCTGTTCCTCAGCTTCACCTGAACAGGAGCTGGGCAGAAAATGAGGCAGAACATGCAACACCCACACCCAAACGATAACCAGTTAAGGACGCAACTACGGTTGAGAATCAGAGTAGGCATTTCTATGGCACCTATTGTATGCCAGGCATTACCCTACTTACACGTCACCCTGTTGGAGCCCCACAGCAGCCCTCCATGGTAGCACCATTTACCCCAGTCACACAAAGGAATAAAATACTGAGGAAGAAACTCAGCAAACTAAAAAAAAAAAAAAAAAAAAATGCTTTGAAATTCAACGAACTCTGTGAAGGGAGGGCCACAGATGAAGACTTGACTCTGTGGAAACACACGCGGTGAACTTCAGGAATTCAAAGACACCACCACAGACAAGTCCATTGTTCCTATGTTTAGTTATGTACAAGTCTTACATGATCCCAACAAATACAGAGGACAGAATCGATGGAGATTCAGTAAGGCGCACTGGGAACAGGTGGTAAAGAAGAGTCCCAAACCCAAACGCTGTGTGGGAGGTCACCCAGAGACTAGGAGCTCTCAGACCCGGGAAGAGGAGGATGGAGGGGGCTATCACCGCGAGTTTGCAGTGGCGGGAGCTGGACTGCAGGGGGCGCGGTCTCCGCCCTTACACTGTTGCGCATGCTCAGGGAATGGCCGGGTTGTCCCCTGCCTATGCTCTTACCCCGCCCTAACTGCCCTCTTTGTTCTTTGCTTTTTTTTAAGAAGGGGAGTGCATTTAGGCGTTAGGGCCAAAGTGGGCCTTATCAAATAGAACTGTCCTGCCCAGGGATGAATGAGTGCGGCAATCCCCACACCCCCCCACCCCCGTGAACCCTTATATTCCTGCCCCCGCTTTAACCCACGGGCTGACTTCTTTTTCAAACAGCCGGCTGGAACCCAGGGGAATAAAGGCCACGTTGCCCACACAGAACCTGGACTCCACTTCCTTCGTTCATGTCTCATTTTCTGCTCTTGACCTCTCATTAGGTGAAATTAAATAAGTGGGACAACTCCACTTTGAATCGTCTTCGAATCCCCCAGTCTTTTGAAGTTTAGCGAGAGTAACATTTCTCAAAAGTTTTCATCAGAAGAAAAATTTTCACCTGGGAACTAGGGATGGTGCTTAACCTCGCTCCTTCTCAACCGCAGGGCACGTTGGGGACATTATGGGTGGTTACAACTCTGTGCATGCGTGAGCGCGTTTTACTGGCATCTTGTGGGTGTAGGCCAGTGATACTCCTAAATTTTACAACTACAAGACAATCTACTCATTCCCTAACAGAATTTTCTTGACCACAATGTCAAATTGTGCTCTGGTTGAGAAACTGATGGCAAAGGGCGGTGAATATTAATTGGAACCTGCTGGTTTTAAGGGCGTGACCTAAAAGCCTTTCACAAGCCCAGGTCTTCTTTTTCTTCTTCTTCTTCTTTTTTTTTTTTTTTTGCAGTTTTTGGCCGGGTTTGGGTTTGAACCCTCCACCTCCGGCATATGGGGCCGGCGCCCCACTCCTTTGAGCCACAGGTGCCGCCCAGCCCAAGACTTCTTAAAAGTTCATGCAGATTTTGTATTTTGGTCATAATATAAAAATAATGTTACACATTGTTTGCCATCAGCCAAGGTGAAGTTCCAGCTATACACGGGTGTGGCAGCTCCCTGCCGCACCCTGCACATCGCCTGCATTCTAGGCGGTAAACATACTCCACTCTGAGAAGTTTGGGGCGAGAGTGAGTCAGTCCCTCCACCCTAAGCAATGCATAGTGAGTGACCTGGGTTAACGACTGACCAGGAGCTGGTCCGGGGTTGGTATGGGTGTGCAGATCCTTGGTGAGGCAAGCCTGGGAGAGCTTACCTTTTCCTAAACACTCGATTTATAGTGATTTTTTGTTGTCTAGTCACTTTGGCATCTTAATGCACCATTGACATACTTAAAAAAATTATTGTATTTTTTATTATGAAAATAAAACTATTGTAGAATAACTGGAATATAGACCATGAAGAAGAAAATAGAAATCCTTTATAATCTTCCAAGCACTGATTTTTTGTGGATTCTTCACAGTCTTACATATAAATGCAAAGTGTAATAACAGGTTTGAAAATATGGGATCATAAAATAGATTCATTTACATGGCCTGCTTAAAATGTATTTGTCATTTACTATTATTTAATTAACATTCCCTTATTTGATTAAATACTCTTCTACACATAAGTTTTTATTAGTCTTATTAAAGACTTCATTGTTTATTGTTTCTAAACAATGCTCCGTGTATGTCTAAGTTATTAAAAGTGCTTTCTGATTAAATGAACATACTGGTAATTTTTATATATGTTTTTGTATTTCTACTTATTTCCTTGCCTGAGTTTCTCAATGAGGGAACTTTGGGTGAAAAGAAATTAATGTTTGAAGATTCTTGTTTCATATTACACATTATTGCTTTTGATAAAGTTTGTTAACAATATATTTTCACCAGTAGTGCACAAAAGCTCCATAGGCAGTCCATATGGGACACTGTTTAGAACTGCCATTGATTAAAAACAGTTTTGCCAATTTGGTGAGCAAAAATGGTACCTCATTGCTTTGAGTTATATATTTTTTCACTAAGGTTGAGTTTATCTTTTTGTATCTTTCCTGCTCATTTGTAGTCTTGCTTTCTGAATAACTTAAGAAAGCCTCTAGTCCCCAAAGATCAACTTTTTTCTTTCACAATATTCTTCTTTTTATTAATTTGTAAGAGCTCTTCCTATATTAAGGGACTTAACTAGTTTTTTTTATCATCTATATTCCATATACATTTACCTAATTTTTTCTTTTTCTTTTGTGTATTTAATTTATTGACTTGCAAAAGTTTTTCCATTACTTTAATCTATTATTAAATCTATTATTAAAATATGTACCTTCTACAATTGCATATTTTAAATGCCATATAAAGCAATGTATCAATTTATAAATATTGCCTTTCTGAACTCCTAGTTCACGAAACCATTTTATTCAAATTATTCACAAATATCTTTGACATTTGTGTATTTGTGCTTACCAGACTATCAGTTACTTTTTAAGTTAGCAGTCCCCAATATTTTTGGTACCAGAGACAGGTTTCATGGAAGATAATTTCCCCATGGACTGGGGGCATGGAGTGGGGGTAATGGGACAGGAGGCAGAACTCAGGTGGTGATGTGTGAGCAGTGGGGAGTGGCTGTAAATACAGATGAAGCTTCACTTGCTTGCCCACCACTCACCTCCTGCCATGTGGCCCAGTTCCTAACAGGCCATGGACCAGAACCTTTTTTGTACCAGCGACAGGTTTCATGGAAGACCATTATTCCATGGATGGAGATATGGGGGTTGTGGGAGGGACAAGACAGGAAGCAGAGCTTAGGCAATGATACCATGTATTTGGTTCCTAACAGGCCAAAGAGCTCCCTGGCCTGGGAGTTGGGACCCCAGTTTTAAGTCATCTGTTTTTCTGAGCTTGGGATAGTTATTGTTGCTGTTCGCTAAGTATTCCTAGCTGTCCACTGTCTGAGCCTGTCACAAAGTCTTCTTGTTTTCAGATGGAGCCCGTAAGTCATTTTAATCACTTGATGTGCACCATCACTTCTAGGCTGAAACATGTACTGGTCAGTGGCCCTGCCAGTTCTGTGGTTCAAGAGGAGTAGGGTGTCAGGTTTTCTGGAATTGCCAAACTGAGGATGGTGCAGTCACCCTTAGCCTTTGGTTTAAATCCTTAACTCCTTCCAGTATTTAATGGTACCTGTAATATTAAATCATCTTTAATTATTGCCAGCTTGTGATGTAACCACCTTGGAAGTCAGAGTCCTGTGTTACCCTCTCTGCTGTGGATACAGACACATCATGGTGACTAATCTTTCTGATGTGAAAGGTGCTGGTGAGTTTATGCTCACATCAATCTCTCAACTGAATGAGTTTCTCTCTCTGCCTAAATGAGTCAACACCACCAATAAAGGCAAATGGGTGGGAGACCAACTGTCTTGGTTTGCCCAGGACTGAAGGGTTTCCTGGCATGCAGGACATTGAATGCTCAGAACAGGAAAGTGCCAGGCAAACTGGGATGATGGTCACAGGAAACATCTGAACTACCCCAGCCTTTTCTTCTATTTCTGTTTATCTCAGAAAAGAAAAGAGGGATGGTAACTGTTTCACAGGCTGAGTTGCAGACCATGCTGCAGCAGGCCTTGGTCTGGCTGTAACGCATATAAATCAGGACTTGCGGAGTATTGCTGAGAGCTCCTGGGCAGGAGGCATTCGTCGCCTGCCAGAGCCCTTGGCACTCCCTGCCACCGTGTCTGACCCACAGCTCTGATTAAATTTCAGCAGGCAGCACTGTGGCCTCTCTCGCCCATGCCTGATTAATCACTGTCTCCCAGGCAGCCCTCTGCCCTTCTTTCCTGAGTGGTGGCTTTCTTACAAGCCTCTCTCTGTACATTTCCGCAGGAAGACCTGAGATCAGTGTTTGTGCCCTTTACACCCTCTCTGGGAACAAACAATCAATGCTCTGTCTCATCTGCGCCTCTGAGAATTTTCTGTGGCTTTGTCTTTAAATACTCCTAAGATATTTCCTCTAAGTAGCAGCCCCAAAGAGTGATTAATAAGAGGTTGGGTTGTAGTCATCAGAGCCAGCCAAAAGTGAGCCAGGGTTGCCCTGGGTGGCTGCATTTCCTCAAGATATGGAAAGAAGTTCATGAATCACTTGTCACTTTGAAGGCCCTCCAGCATTGTCTGCCTCCCCTTTCTGCTTGTCAGAGTAAAATAAGATGCTGGGCTCCATCCTGGTTAGTCTTTGTTGCTCCATCAGTTTCTTTCCAAGGGCTACATCTTTTTTTTTGTAAACAGTAAACCCATTGCCTAACTAGTGCTTTACTTATCAAAAGAGTGATGACTCTCAGTGATAAAGTCTTAGGTTAGATTTTGCTCAAACTGGGCTCTGGTGGTTGTGGCAGATCGCAGTGGGCATTGGCCAGTATCTTTTGGATCTTAGAATTTCTTGTGCCTAAGAATTTCCAAATGCTAGCCTTTGCATCTTTTGTCTAGGGGCTTCCTGCCAAGAGGCTGAAGGCTGCTCTACACACCTGCCCCCAGGCCAAAAGTGTTGGGGCAGTTATTATACCTTTTGGGAACAAATCTCAACCAATGGCTTTCATCCTGGAAACTTTGCCATGGGGTGGGGTAATTTCAGTGTATGTTCAACTTGGTTTTCTACAGTTTCTTGGTGGGTGTGAGCTCTAGGCAATCACAGCAGTAGCTGGCTGGATAACATGCCCTGTGCGGGGCCCCTCTCCTTTCCTGTCATAACTCCCTTTCACCACTGACATCCCCAGTAAAGTACCTGATCTTGTCTCAGAGTCTGCTTCTAGGGGATTCCAAACTAAAAAAGAAATCAACCATTGTATTATCTCATAATGTAGGGGTCTATGACTGTCACCCACTTCCCATATATAACGCAAAAAGTGCTTTAACTGTAAACCCAACATGTAGACTACAAAGTCAAAGGATTAAATTAAGCAAAGGAAAAGTGATTTCCTTCTTGCCTTCTCCTCATTTCCTCCCTCAAGTATTTATTGAGCAAACTTATGAGGCACAAACTCAAATCCCTAAGGAGCCGGAGATGTTTATATACGACAGGCATCATCAGGTAATTGGGAATGGTGGGGTCTGTGGCAAACAGTGCACCACCTGATAACGCTCTCTTATCCTCCTCTTCTTTTCCTCTTCCATTTAAAATCATTTGTACTGTCAAACCAAATATATTTACAGGATGCTGAAATTCAAAGATCAACATGAGAATGACCTTTGTCCAGTGGATAATTATCTGAATCCTTTGTTTATGTGGGATCACCTTTCAGATGTTCCACACATAAACCTTTCAGATGATGCCACCTTTCAGAGCTGGATTTTCCTGTACAGTAGACTAGACAGCTAAAGTAATTGGGAGAAAAAAAATCTTTGCTAATGTATTATACGCCATCACTTAATAAAATTCTATAATATTGTCCAAAAAAATATCACCTTGGAATAAGGGAAGAATCATTCCCATAGCTTGGGGAAAAGTCAAACGAGAGATCATGTATTTTTCATTAGACTCACCTCACTTTCTAAAATATTTACAAGCTGTCATCTGGGGATCAGTCATAACAAATTTTCTCTTAAGCTTCAGAGTGTTTGGCATGTTCTGCAGGACAATCACCCATGAAAGGGCCTTGCAGCCAGGGAGGCTACAGATGGAGGAGAGAGAAATACCCAGCTTTGAGATGTGGTGGAGCAGTTCAGAAGTCCTTGGCAAGTGACAGGAGCCATGCAGGGGTGTGCTGCATTGAGCACCATCTGCATTGTAAATTGGGATGGAGGGCAGATGTCACCTATCTGCCTGACTCTCTTTTGGGCTCGGGTGTCAAAAAAAATGCCTTTCAGTGAAAAATCCATGTCTGCTGGAGCTTCTGCCAAGTGTTTCCCTGGGCGCCTGCTGTCAGCTGGTCCTGGGCTTGGATGTGTAACCATTTCTCTCCAGTGACACAGTGACTAATGCAATAAGGGAACAAGCTGTTGGTGTGATCGTAAGTGCTCCTTAAGGAGACAGGTGATTGGAACAGCTCAGGGACATACCTCCTGCTACCTGACCTTGCAGGAAGATATTCTTTTAAATTGTCTTGTATCACTCAAATGTCAGGGGCCTTGCTGCTGTTTCAGGTGGGTTGACTTTGAATAGCAGATTGGCATAACCTTGTAATGAAACATCTCTTCATTATTTTTTCAACGAGGGCCTCAGAGAGTAGTAGTCAATATTTAGCTGCTGTCGTGATGCTGTTCACTTGACGGACTCTGGTTCCCATTTCATAATTGTGTTTCTGGGATCCTTGTGTTAAATCTAAGACTGCTGGGTTTCTCAGGGGGTGCTGGTTTTATTTGACTTACTTAGAAGAGTAGTCCTCCACGGTCTTGGAGTAACTTAAGTTCCTGGTTGGGAAACTTGTCATTTTTCAGAAACCTAAAAGCTGAGGGTTTCATGTATTTTTTTTTCCTCCAGTTTTTCACTTTCCCAAAGAGAATTTTGAGATTCATTAAGGCAAGGCTGGCCTTTATTTGCAGGGAGAATACTGTACCTGTACATGATGCTATAATTTCAGGGAAGCCAGCAGAGTCCTCTGATGGGGTGTGCTGGCAAATGATTAACAATCAACTCTCTGAAGAGGGCATAAGGGAAGTTATTAACAGTGTTTGCCAATTTCCATGTCTAACTTAAAGCTACCAGTGTAATGTCACAGGCGGCAATTTCAGCACGGCACTGCCCCTAACTCAGAAACAGTTTTCTTTTCCAGTGTTACATCATGAGAATTTTTTCATCCTGTATTAGAAAATGGCAAGAGGAGACCTATCAAGGTCCCAAACCAGAAGAAAGAAATTGTAACTGGATCAACTGTCAACCATCTTGACTATAGATGAGAGAGCCAGGTGACCTTGAAAACTGACCAGGTCAGCTCCCCACTGAGTCTGGCCAAATCCCCTTTTTGACTGTCCATTTTAAAACTGGAAGGGCTGCCATAACAAAGTACTGCAAGTTGTGTGGCAGAGACAACAGGAATGTATTGCCTAGCAGCTCTGGAGGCTAGAACTGCAAGACTGAAGTGTTGGCAGAGGTGGTTCTCTCTGAGGCTGTGAGGAAGAATCTACTCCACGGCTCTCGCCCAGTTTCTGGTGAGTTGTTGGCCATCTTTGGTGTTCCTTGGCTCTAGCTGCATCACCTGATACCTGCCTTCATCTTCAAATGGCATTTTCCCTGTGTGCATGTTTACGTCCAAATCCCCCCCTCTTTTTTCTATTTCTAAAAAAAGGATACTAATCATATTGGATTAGAGGCCCAGCCTACGTCAACATGACCTCATCTTAACTAATTACATCTGCGACGACCCCATTCATTTCCAAGTAAGGTCATATTTGAGTTACTGGGTGGTAGGACTGTAATACACGAATATTTGGGAATATAACTGAACCCACAACACAAGGGGAAAATATGGTCTTATATTTTTATTCAGACCTTTGAAAGAATTCAGCAACTCAGAAGAAACTTCTCTACCAGAGGCCTGAGAAGACTGGGTGAGTATAGATGACAATCATTTGATGTTATCAGGAGTAGAAAGAAAGGGGTTTTGTTAGAAACCTTCTGACTGACATCTGACCCTTCAAGTTCTGAACCTTTCTAACAGAACTGAGACAAGAGTCAGATACCCTGGAGGCAGTTAGGGCAGGGGTCAGAAGGAGAAGGCCAATGAGATAAGAAGGTCATAAGAACATGAATAAGCTTGGCTAAGATAAATGTAACCAATAGGACCCCTTTAGTTATTTTATTTTAGCCATAATGTCTTTATCTAACGGAAAAGGGGGAATTCCTTTAATCAGGGCATGCACACAGTTGAAGCAACAGTGTCCCTAAATGAACTCTCCTTAACGTAGTAAAAATGACACCTACCAGTGCCATGACACTTTGCAAATGTCACTGCAACTCCTCAAAGTTCTTACCCTCTAAGGTCAAGAAAGGGGAGGGTTCCTAGTTCTAGGAGCTGTCCCTCTTTCCCAGAAAATCCATGAATATTCTATCCCCGGTTTAGCATAGCATTAAGATGGAATATTAAAGGACAGAGCCAGACCCTGGAGTGACACTGTTCCTTATTGGAGCAGTCTGTTCTCTGCCATCCTTTCTACCCTCTGTCTTTAATCCATGTCATTGCTTCATGAGTGACACTGCTTTGGAATTCTTTCTTGCACGGAGGTAAAGAAGCCTCTCTGCTGGCATGGGCAGGGGTGTGGGGTGGGGGGGAGTCAGAAACATATGTCTTCATTTTGGAGCCTGCCTCGTCTTGGGGAGGGAGTCTCCCCTAATTTGGGTCCAACATTTTTCCAAAAGCCACGGGGGCAGGTAGTAGCCGGAGCAGAGGCCAATGGGTTGTGTCAAGCAAGTGTGCTAATGACACCGTATCCAAGTGGAAACAGTCCATGGGCGTCGGCCTCAAGGAAGAGGAAGAATGGGCTGGAGGGAAGGGGACCGAAAGCCAGGGAGAAGCCATGAAGCCATCAGAGTGAGACTGACCCAGTTTCATGACTGAGGAGCCTCCCGGGCTCTCCACATACTCTTGAGGCCAGTGCCCTGCAGTGGCCTTGGGTCCGAGCGTCTGTCTGGTCTCAGGCTATCTGAGGTCCCTACCCAAGCACACCTCACTGTGCTCATCCCTCCTGGTGTGTTCCTACAAGAAATCCTTCCAGCTACACAGATGCAAAAGGAGCATACGGCTCAGTCCTCAACCCATCCCTCCACCCCCATCGCTGTGATGAGGAAACATTGCTGTTACTTCCAGAAAATGCGTCCCCTCTATGGCCCTTTTCTATTCATTGTTGGTTTTCAAAAATCATATGTTAGAGGCTTTGTATCTTAGAGTTACATGATTTGGCTCCCAGAGGTCACTAGAGCAACATCTCTCAAAGTTAATGGGATCTTCCTGAAATGAGGTATCTGATGCATCAGGTGGGTGGGTGAGGCCAAGACTGCACTTCTCACACTGTCAGGGGGCCTGTGGCCACACTTTGAGACCACTGATGCAGACTATTTTACGGGAGAATGTGAGGAAAGGGGACATTAAGTGACTGATCTGAAGTTCCCCAGCCAATAGGGGCAGAATCAGGGGTTGAACTTGGGTCCCTCAACTTTCAGGCTAAGCTCTCCACCTGTTGAAATATCCCTGCACCAGCAGAACAGACCCCCTTCCCTGCCATGTGGGCTCTCCTGCGAACATGGAGATATGGAGAGGCAGACAGCAAAGCCCGCGATTCTGAGAATGAACCCACTCCCTTGGCGCCCTGTGTTCTTCTTTCCCATGCCTCCTGTAACAGCTGTGGTCTGAAGTGACTGGAGTGATCCAAAGGCCTGGAGGGACCTGGCTGTGTTCTAAGAAAACTTTATTTGCAAAGTCAGCCTGTGGACCAAGGTTGGTCACCTTTTGCTCTGAAGAGGTACACTTTGTTTGACTTTAGAGCTCAGACTTTGGGAAAGTTATAGGTTAACTTGTCAATTTTTGTCCGGCAAGATACTTCAGTCTTGTAAGACTAGAAATGTATGTAAGCAAGGAACAATCAAAGGATCCAAAGCCTAAATTTAGTCTGATGAGACTGAGCTCACTTCATCAATTCTTTTAGAAATTTTACACTCCCTGGAGGCTTAGATTCAACAGTAATACAAAACCAGGCTATGGGAACAAAAACTGAGGAATGAATAAAGGGGCTGGAGAGAAGGTAGAAGATCTAGCCTGAAAAACCCTCTATGCTCTTAGGTAAAAACTTAGTACTGAGCATCCTGGCAGCCCAGGGAAAGAGGGAACCTAAGGAGGTGATGTATTGATGATATCTTGAGCGGTAGCAGTAGGTGTTCCCTAGAAGCAGAGCCTGAGGCAGAGATTCAAGTCTCCCAGACTCAGTGACGGAGCACTCTCAGGAGAAATGTGTGAGTGAGGGAGTGGCCCAGGATAGGCGGGGAATGAACCCCAAGACTATATGGTTTTGGGCAAAGTCTAGCCTTGGCTGTTCATAGGGGGCTCTGGACCACTGTGAACTGGTCCCTGCTGGAGGCAAGCAGGCCCTTGAATCAGTCAGTCATTGGCTGTGCACTGGGTGTGTGTGGGGCATAACTTTCTGGGCGAGTTTACCATCCGCCAGTGCAAATGTTCCACATTTGGAGCTGTGAGCTATTAGCTGCCAGCATTCATGGCCGCTGGAGTGGAGGGGGGACAGGGAAGGGGGTGTACCAGCCTGGTAAAGGGGATCTTGGTGGGCACTATTGGCATCTACTACCATAAATTTAATTATAAATTTCTATGTGACTTTTGAACTTTCAAACATAAAATTTTATGTATACGTTAATTCCACATCT
>CAUYQV010018552.1:0-15340 GCA_963574575.1 Galagoides demidoff
TGCCTTTCTCAGGGCCCTCAGGTAATTACTTTTCATGTTTTCAGTTGTAATGTGTAGAAGATGTAAGTAGGTTTTAGTAGATTTACTCCAGCTGGTCAGTAAGTCCCCTTTGTACTATTCTTACTGAAAAATTTTCAAAACATGATAAAATTGTGAGCAGTATAGCAGCAAATTTCACAAGTCAGAGGTGACCTCTCTCCTCCTCTCTGGTCAGAGGTTCTAACATTCCTTTGTGAATAGTTAATTGAGAAAAGGTATACGGTAAGCTGAATTTGAATCTCAATTTTGGCATTTTTAAGAATTTGTGTGGCTTTGAACAGAATTCTTAATTTTCTAATCCTCAGTTTCCTCATCAGTAAAATGGGCACATTTTCTCCTAAGGTAGAAGTTTTCTTTCTTCATCCATCGTCTAAGAGTAAAAGATCTCCTGGCTCGGTGCCTGCAGCTCAGCAGCTAGAGTGCCAGCCACATACACTGGAGCTGGAAGGTTCGAATCCAGCCCAGGCCTGCCAAACAACAATGACAACTACGACCGAAAAATATCCGGGCATTGTGGTGGGTGCCTATAGTCTGGCTACTTGGGAGGCTGAGGCAAGAGAATCACTTAAGCCCAAGAGCTGGAGGTTGCTGTGAGCTGTGACACTATGGCACTCTACCAAGGAGGATAGAGTGAGACTCTGTCTCAATAAAAAAGTTACAGACTTGAAACCAAAACATTTCCCATCATGTGGTTTCTGAGGCTCAGGAATCAGTGGGTGGCTTAGCCGGATAGTTCCGCCTCAGGGTCTGTCAGGAGGCTGAGCTTCGGTCACCTCCGGGCTTTCTGGGGCCACGTGCTCTTCTTACAAGGGGGCTCCATCACATAGCTGGCAAACTGGAGCAGACTGTTGGCTGGAGGCCTCAGTGCCTCACCTGCTGGGCCTCTCTGGAGGACTGCTTGAGCATTCTAATGACTTAGCAGCTGGCTTTTCCCCAGAACAAGTGATCCAGGAGGTCAAAGCAGAAACACAAGTCTATTTACAGCCTGGACTTGGAGGGCACACTGATTTCTACAATACTCTACTGGTTATGCAGAGGGACTCTATTCAGTGCAGCAGGGAATTATACAAGGGCACGGTGAATACAACAGTGTGAACAGCAAACGTGTCCCAGCCACCCATTTTCCCTTCCAGAGGCAACCAGTGTGACCAGTTTCTTGTGAATTCTGCCAACAATCTCTCTCTGACGTACACACACTCACATTTATACAGTCACTTACTTGTTTACCTTAATTTTTTTCTCACTATATCTTGGAAATCCTTCCACTTCGGGACATACAGACCTGCCTCCCTCCCTTCAATAGCGAGCAACGTTTTCATGGCGTGGATGAGCCTTGACTTATTCAGCCAGCTGAGTCAGGGACGTCTCTGTTATCCTTTCTCCGCCGGGAGCAATGCTACAGTGGGTGAGCATTCAGATAGCCTTCTGCACAAGTGCAAGAATCTTCAAGGACAGATTCCTAGGTGGGGACTAGCTGGAGTTTTATGATAAATGTGACAGATGTTGCCACACTGCCCTCTGGGAAGGTTGGTTGTAACAATTTATGTTCCCACCAGCAAAGGGGTGGACTCACCAATCCTTGAGCAGTAAAGGTGGAAATGCAGGGCATTCCCTGAGTAGCTCAGGAATGAGTTAAAGTGGAATGTCACCCTTCCCTGTCCTGCAAAGCCTTTCCCGGCCACTACATTCCTCACTCAGCCTCATTCCTCAACCAGAGAGCTTCCCCTGGCCATCTCCCACCACGTCTCTCTACCTTGCTTGTTCCTGACCCTAGAATCCCTGTTCTTGACTTAAATACAGCAGATGTGGAAATATTTGCCAACCAAGCTCGAAAGGCTGTCTTTTTAATGGCAAAATGGTTCTCCAAGATGTATTATCCAACCAAGACAGTGCTCTCCTGAGTGGACCCTAGCCTTTTACTCTGGGCAAGCAGTTCTCTCTCCTCTTGGATAATTACGCACTCGTGGGTGTGCCCGCACTCAACCATGAGCTCCCCAAGGCAGAGGCAGAGCCCCCCCACATCTCTACATCTGCTGCTCTGGCAGTGGCCCAGAGAGGTGTACAATCTGTTTGCTGAATGAATGAATGACCCAGACAGAGCTTAGTCAAACCCAGCCCCTTGGTCTCCTGTATGGACACTAGATGTGTCTAATACACTCTAAGATTGTACGGCATGCAGCGACAATTTCATCCATCTCAGGCATTTTCTTAAGGGCACGGTTTCTGTTTTTTGTTCTGTTTCTCCCCTACCGCCTGGTTGGAGCCTCCTGGGGAAAATTCATGATGGGTAACACGTTCAGTAATGCTCACAAAGGTGAAAGGATGGGCAGGAGTTGGAAGGACGAACGTGGGCCATCTACACACACGCACACAGAGAGGAAGGGATGCGTACTCACCTTGCAGAGAGGCGGGGTTGGGGGTGGGGAGTCGCTGCATCTCCTGCTTCAGCAGAGTAGATACAGGCTCACTTTCAAATCCAATGCCACTTTGGCAACTCTACCCCCAATATTTTCTTCTGGAATCAGTCTCCAGACAACCCAGGGTTTCCTCTGTTAAGACTCATCCTCTTGGGTGGTGCCCGTAGCTCAGTCAGCAGGGCGCCAGCCACATACACCAAGGGTGGCAGGCTTGAACCCAGCCCAGGCCAGCTAAAACAACAATAACAACTGCAACAAAAAATAGGCAGGCGAGGTGGTGGGCACCTGTAGTCCCAGCTACTTGGGAGGCTGAGGCAAGAGCATTGCTTAAGCCCAAGAGTTTGAGGTTGCTGTGAGCTGTGAAGCCACGGAACTCTACCTAGAGTGACAGCTTGAGACTCTGGCTCAAAAAACCCCCCAACTCATCCCCTTGGCTGGGCATGGTACCTTGTGGTCCTAGCACTTTGGGAGGTCCAGGCAAGAGGACTACTTGAGACCAAGATTTCAACCAGCTTGGGCAATAGTGAGACTCTTGTCTCCACAAAACATTAAAAAATTAGCTGGGCAAGGTGGTGGGGACATATAGTCCCAGCTCTTTGGGAAGCTGAGACAGGAGGATTGCTGGAACCCAGGAGTTTGAGGTTGCTGTGAATAAACCCAAGAGGCCTTCACTGCACTCTTGCCCATGCACCGGAGCAAGACTTTATCTGAAATAAATAAACAGATAAGTAAACTAATCTTCTTAACCATTTTTTTTAGATAGGCTCACCGTGTCACCCTGGGTAGAGTCCCATGGTGTTACAGCTCACAGCAACCTCAAACTCTTGGGCTAAAGAGTTCCTCTTGCCTTAGCCTCCCAAGTAGCTGGGACTACAGGTGCCCGCCACAACGCCTGGCTCATTTTTCTATCTTTAGTATGAAGGGGTCTCTGAAAAGCAAAAAGCAGCCCCTCTCTATTATCCAAAGAGAGGTCTCTCTGTAAATCAGAGAGCAATTCTGAGGGAAATGGTTAAAACTGACAAAACAAAGCATAGGGCCAGAGAAGATAAAGGTGGGAATAAACTTGTTCAAAGGCAGAGGAACAAAAGGGCAGGGGGCGCCTGTGTAGACTGAGAGGGGGTGTGAGCAGGTGGGGGAAGTCGTTTTTCCTGCAGAGTGAATGATGCTGTGTCTGAGGGGGCATGACATGACTGGTCTAGTCCGGTTTGGGTCCGGCCTCACCAGCACCCCCGACCCTCTCCTCCCTTTCTTATTGTTTTGTAAATTCAGTTCCCACCCTAAAGATGCCTATATTGAGTACTTTAGGGGTGGCACCTGTGGCCCCATATACCAGAGGTGGCAGGTTCGAACCTGGCCCTGGCGAAAAAAAAAAAATAGGTGAGTAGTTTAGGTGGAATACTAGGAGATTACTTTTTTTTTTTTTTTGAGACAGAGTCTCACTATGTCGCCCTTAGCAGAGTGCTGTGGTGTCACAGCTCACAGCAACCTCAAACTCTTGGGCTTAAGTGATTCTCTTGCCTCAGTCTCCCAAGTAGCTGACACTACAAGCACCTGCCACAATGCTCAGCTATTTTCTCCTTGCAATTGTCATTGGTGTTTTAGCTGGTCCGTGCCAGGCTTGAACCCATCATCCTCGGTGCAGGTGGCTGGCGCCGTAATCACCGTGCTATAGGCGCTGAGCCAGGAGATTAACCTTTGAAGTGAAATTTCTTAATAGGTCAGTGAGTTATGCTAAGGATTGATGTGGTCTTTGCTTTGAATTATGCAAATTAAGAAAGAATACCACATTGGAAAAAGGTAACTTTGTGTATATAAGAAGAAAAAATTTGAATAGAGCTTCGTGAGCCATTTCAGTCACCCCTCCACTGTTCAGCCTTGTTTTAACTTTTGTAGAGCTTCTTTATGTCTATCAATAAACCCTGAATACTCAAACGTGGCGTGTACTCTTTATGTCATCCTGGTTGTCCTGTCTGCTCAGAAGGGGTGTGTGTGGAATGAATGCCCCTGACCAGGGTACACCATGGTGTGGCTTGAAGAACTGCAGCCAGATTGCCTGTGAGATTGGCAAGCAGACTTTTCTGTGACTCTCTTTCCACACGGGACAGTCGCCTGTCCTAGTCTGTTTTTGTGGCTCTGTGTTCATTAGTGGTGTGTCTTTCAATTCTTTGTCTGCTCACCCAAGAACCCACTGTTTAAAGCTTCAGCATACTTTCAAGTAGAGATGGGATCTCACTCTTCCTCAGGCTGCTCTGAAACTCCTGAGCTCAAGTGATCCACCTGCCTCAGCCTCCCAGAGTGCTGGCGTGAGCCACCCACCACCTTAAACATTTTTCTTTTTTTCTTTCAGAGACAGAGTCTCACTTTATCGCTCTTGGTAGAGTGCTATGGCATCACAGCTCACAGCAACCTCCAATTCTCTTGCCTCAGCCTCCCAAGTAGCTGAGACCACAGGTACCCGCCACAATGCCTGGCTATTTTTTTGTTGCAGTTTGGCCAGGGCTGGGTTTGAACTTGCTACCCTCCATATATGGAGCTTGCACCCTACTCACTGAGCCACAAGCACCACCCACCTTAACCATTTCAATAGAAATTTTTCCACGGTGCTCTACATTCCCATGACTTTGAGATGTGTTGTCTCACGCCTGTTACAGTAGTGATGTAGTAGTTTGGGAATGGATTTGGAGACAACTTTGAGATTTACCTTTACAAACAGTAGGACTTCTGTTTCCTTTTTTCCTCTCTTTTAAATTTGTTTTCCATTTTGCCTTGAAAATTTTCAAACCTGGTGGCGCCTGTAGCTTAGTGGGTAGGGCGCTGACCATGTACACCAAGGCTGGTGGATTCGAACCTGGCCAGGGCCAGCTAAAAAAACAATGACAACTTCAACAACAAAAAAAAATAGTCGGGCATTGTGGCAGGTGCCTGCAGACCCAGCTACTTGGGAGGCTGAGGCAATAGAATCACTTAAGCCCAAGAGTTTGAGGTTGCTGTGAGCTGTGACGCCATGGCACTCTACCCAGGGTGACAGCTTGAGACTCTGTCTCAAAAAAAAAATAATAATAATAATGCAATGAACAGCCAGGGAGCAGCAATCAGCCCCAGGTCTGTTTTTGTATGACCCGTGAGCTAAGAATGGTTTTTACATTTTCAAGTGGTCGAAAACAAAATTTAAAAGAGGAATGTTTCATAACACATGAGAACCATGTGAAATTTGAATGTCAGTCTTTACAAATGCCATCTACCTGCGTGTCTCTGCCGCTTCCGCTCTGCCACAGAGGGTCGGGAAGCTGCTGCAGATATCCCGTCTCTTGAAACCCCAAAATGCTTACTATGTGGTCCTCAACAGGAAAAGCTTGGCAAATACTTGGATTTACTGATTATCTGTGTTAGTCTTGATATTTCAAGACTAAATACCTGCCCCCTAAATACTTCCGTGTCTGAGTTCCTCAAATCTAAAGGTGGGAATAAGACATGGTGTGAGGAGAGACAAATTAACACCAAATGTTTAGCACACAGCACTTGGCACATAGAATTTGGCAAAGGATCCCATACAAATTCCTGGCATTTTTCACAGAGCTGGTTGGCAGAACCCCTGGCTTGAAAGTCCAGAGCTGTGGTGTTTTCCTGAAGCCCTGCTCCCTGCAGGGGAAGCCAGCTTTTCCTTAGAAGGGGCTTCTTACCCAAGGAGCAGAAAAAGCCACTGGGAACCTCATTTTTTCCACAGCTTGTGGCTTGGCTGACTCAACTTCTGTCTTTCCCTGAGTCACGAGTTTTTCCTCTCTTAGTGGGAAGAGCAGGGCCCTCCACCCAGCCTCCTAACCCACAGCCAGCCCACGTTGGAAAGGAGGTGGAGAGCTGGATGATTAGGACTCGCACTGGCTCCAGGGGATGGTTTCTGAGCCTTCCCCTCAGAGCTGGGAGGAAGACTAGTGGGCCCTGGACCACCACTGAGACAAGGCTGGGAGGGTGTCTCCTGACTCAAGACCACCAGGTGGGCACCGTGCCTCTGGTTTTTCAGAATCCTGAGAAGGCTCCCCTTTCCGGGATGCCTGCTCTGTACCGGGCAGGCGCAGTGTTAGAAGCCTGGATACTGTGACAAACATGACAGGCCTGCCTTCCCAGAGGCCTGGCTCCCTACCCAATCGAACAGGCTCCTCTGTCCCAGACAGGGCCTATCCCCTGTGACAAGCGCCTCCTTCCTGGGCAGGTGGGGGATCTGAGAACATGGCCTTGAGGGCTCAACTTGAAACCCCCCTCCACCCACTGGTGACAAGCAGTGTGTACCCTTGGACACTTTATGGCATGTCTCAGAGTCCCAGTGTCCCAGCTGCCCTCCCTGGTTAAACCTCAGCCTATGGGGTCTCAGCTCTTGACTCTTCCTCCTCCGTTCAGCACAGAGGTCTCGCCACCTACTCGGGACTCATGAATTCCCAACAGTGGGTAAACGGCTCAAGGGGGAGCCCACAGGGACTGTGCGGAGTGTCCAGGGTGGGAAAACACCACCCCATTTAAGGAGGATGGCACTGGGTTGACATGAGGACCTGTGCTTTCACATGCTCTGATTTAGGAGAAGCTGAAAATCCTGATTATATGTGAATTCTCGGAGTAGGTCCACAGCAATGCATTGTTTACATTCATTTGTGAGACAAAAAGACATGCCTTTGGGGCCAAGTTTGGTTCAGAGTGCCCTGCCAGGCTGTGGCTTCTGCTGGACTCTCAGTAAACAATGTCCTTCCTAATGGGGTGGGGGCTCTCCAAGGCCACAGCTGGTGGCCTCTCACTTGCCAATCAGCTCCACCCGTCCTCCTCCAGTCTCCGCCCCTTCCCTTCCCAGCTGGGAGAGGCGGTTCACCAGCTGTGGGCCTCCCTCAAGGCTTGGCCCACACCCCCAGCAAGGGCAGGGCGCCTCTGCTCATGCCTACAAGCACCAGCCCTAGAAGCCAGAGCCCAGGCTGAGCTAAGGGTCTAAGTACAAACAGACACCCCTGGAGCAGGCTCAGCCCTCCCTCCCCGTGCACCTCTCTCTGCTGGGACTGGCCCCCTGGCCACTGCCCAGATGCCTGGGCTCTGTCTCATTTATAAGACAAACTGCAACTATGTAACACATTTACTGCCTTCCAATAACTGCCCAACTGTTCTAAGCCCTGAACAAGATGAATAAGGTCTGGCCTTATTCATCTGGGGGGCACAGCCCAGGTGGGGGGCTCTAGTGCCCTAAGGAAATGACTCAGGTCGGGAGAGATCAAATCTGGCGACTATGTGGAGGGATGGAGACAGGGGTCTGCTTTGCTAGCTGGGGAGCCTCTCAGGGAGGTGCTGGTCTGACACCTGGAGTCCAGGAAAATGCCAAGGCCTTGGAGTTCGAGGAACAGGGAAAAGCCTGTGGGACAGGGTGTGTAGGAAGCCCCTGGGCACCTCCTGGAGCTGTGAGGCCTTGGGGGGTTCATTCTGAGTATGGACACCAGGGCCCAGTCGTGGGTAGCACTGCTTGCTGATAATTTTGGAACTGGACCTTGGGCACAGGGGTTCCTCTAGACTCTTGTCTTTCCTTCAGGGTATATTTGAAAATTTCCCCTATAAAACATTGAAAATATTGGCTGAGGGTAGTGGCGCACGCCTGTAATTCCAACACTCTGGGAGGCTGAGGCAGGAAGATCCCCTGAGCTCAGGAGTTTAAGACTAGTTTGATCAAGAGCCAGGTTGTGTCTCTACCAAAAACAGAACAACTAGCCCGGCGTTGTGGTAGCAGGTGCCTGTAGTCCCAGTACTCAGAAAGCTGAGGCAGGAAGATGGCTTAAACCCAGGAATTTGAGGTTGCTGTGAGCTATGATGCCGTGGTACTATAGCCTGGGCAACAGAGTGTGACTTTGTCTAAAAAAAGAAAAAGTTTATGGGCGGTGCCTGTGGCTCAAAGAGTAAGGCGCCGGCCCCATACACCAGAGGTGGTGGGTTCAAACCCGGCCCCGGCCAAAAAAAGAAAAAAAGAAAAGAAAAAGTTTAAAATATTAACACGGATATGAATACTATGAAGTCCCTGTGCTGTGGAGGAATGACTGAAGTCTGCTAGAGAGGCAGGGAGGCCGGCAGAGGCCTAAGGGGGCCCAGCACCCCCACCCACCAGAGCGTGCTCCCAGTTACAGGTCACTCCCGACTACGCAGCCGAGGGTTGCGGACTCATTCTCAGCAGGTAGAGAATCTAGATACAGCCTGCGGCGGCGGCCGGAAAGGGAAGCGGGGGCCGAGTTTAGATCTGACAGACAGCGCAGAGGTGGGGGTCCAAGCAAGCTCCGCCCAGGCCCGGCAGCACGCTCCGCCGCTGAGCCCGCGAGCGGAGCAGGGAAGCCCTACCTACCCGGCGAGCCCCGTGCCGAGGCTCCGCCCCGCCCCGGCCTCGCCCCGCCCACCAACCCCGGGGGCTCCGATTGGCCGAGCCTCCGGCGGGGGCGTGTCAGGCGAGGCCGAAGCGAGGGCGGCCCGGGCACTGGCCAGGGCCAAAGGGCGGAGCGCAGCGGTGTTGGGCCTTACGTTCTGGGCTGCAGGGGGTCGGCCGGGCGGCGGCTGCTGCTGCTGGAGCGAGGGGTGTGCGACGACCGGGCTAAGAAGGTAAGCCCCCGAAAACTCCTGGCCGGCTGCGGCGCGCAAAATAGGCGGGCTTCTCTCCCGCCGCCTCCAAGGTTCCTGAGCACCTGGACCGTCCGGTCCAGGGGCTCCTGGGCTCTGCCTTCGCGGGCAGCCACCACGTCTCGGACTCCGGGCACTAGCAGAGGCGCGGGGAAGGGCGCTTACTGTTGGCTTGCGGGACAGGGGCTGCAGGGGCCCTGGGGAGAGCTGGGGCAGAGCAGGTAGGGAATCGGACCCAGGCGGGGTTCCCGGGGGGAAGCGCTGGTGAACGGGGGAGGGCCGCACACGTATCTTGGCGCGCCCTCCGTGCAGTGATTCAGGGAGTCGCGGCTTCATGGTCCCAGTCTGCAGAGTCTGGCGACGTGGCTGGGACAACTGCCCTACCTGGCAGGGGCTGGGAGAGCCGAGGTGGCAGCGTGTTCTGGGCATTCCTGGTTCACTCAAGAGTCTTTGAGTCTGTGACTTTGGGTGGGAGCTGTGGAAGGAAACAGGGTCGGGCTTGATTTCCTACTTCACAAAGTTGTGCGGCAGGCCACGCAGAGATGACCTGGGATTCTTCCTCCTCTAGTGGAACGCCTGAAGGGCTGTGTAGAGGAGAGGTGTCATCAGCTCCCTGCGCAGGTGGGGACACTTGGTCTCCACAGCTTACCGGGACTCTGTTTTGCAATTTGAACAAAGCTGTTATTTTACCATCAGAGAAGGTCAGAGGCCAAGGAGGAGGGGTGGATTAGTGCTGGGGTCATCGCGTGCACAAAACGCAATTCCCACGGGCGCCTGCTTAAGCCAGGACCACTCTGACCTCAGCCTGTGTCCCTGCACACGTCAGCCCTAGGGGCTGCCAAGACCAAGGCAAGGCAGCCCAGCTGCTCTAGGGGACCTGCCAGCCCAGCCCACTTCATAGAAGGAAAGAGCTTGACCAGTGTGGCCTTGGAGGACCCGGCAGCTCAGCTGGACTGATAACCCTGCCCAGGCGCCAGGTGAGGGGGTTGGGAGAGGTCAGGTATGTGGCCAGGAGCCCCACCCCCTGCATGGAGGATTTTTTGTTCTGCCTTTGTTTGAAAGCAGTTTTCAGTAGCAACTTGTAGCTCTCCCCCGTCCCTGGCTGGAACCTTACACAGTGACTTGGGTGGCGGTGGTGCACTTCCCGGGTAGGGCTTCTTCAAGGATTAAACGAGATAATTCGTGTAATATGCTTAATGCCGTGCCTGGCGTCTGTGAGCCCTTGGTCGGTGGCACCTCCGGGTAGTGGCTAGTCCTTTCCTGGGGGAGGGCCTTCCAGGAGGCACAGCACTGGGCTACACTGGAAAGAGAGGACACTTCGGTCTTGGTACTCCCCTCAGATCCGCACTTTGGCCTGTGTGCCCGCAGGATGGCCCTGCCACCCCCAGCACTTACTTCCCCCTTGCACCTCCTGCTGTGAAGCCTCACTTTGCTGTCCCACCTGAGCTGTTCTTGGGGCTTTGCTTGGCTGGTCCTTCTGGAATTCAAGACGTAGTGGTGAGGCAAGGTCACTTTCTCACCAGCCTTCCCTGATTCACTGACCCTGCACCCACCACAGCTCTCAGAAAGTACCTGGTTGATTCATTCACCTCCAGTCTGCCTCTCCCCCCTACCCCGCCCCAGAAAGGAGAAGGGCCTGGTCTCTGTAACCTGGCCTTGCTTGACACATAGTAGGAGGCCTTTGGAAGATGAAGTCAGGCAGGCACAGAGGCAGGGTGAGGACTGGCTGGGACTGAGGTCCTGCAGGGAAGGAGGTACCCAAACGGGACGCCAAGGAAAGTCCAAAGGGCCGAGCTGCCCCAGAGTCCTGACTCCTGAGATTGTGGCCGTGGGTGTCCCTGTCTATTGAGCAATATTCTTACATGTGACCCGAGGGGAAGGTTGAGGCAGGGTGCCAGCTCTTATTTTCCAGAGTTCCCAGGTTGGGGCACCAGATGTCTCTCACTAAGCCCAGAGCTGTGCTCCCAGAGTGGGAGAGGAGACTGAGTTCCTTCAGGACAAGGCCGTGCCAGTGTGTCCCTGGGGTGGGTTCTTTGTGCATTTTACAGCCCGTGGCGGTGGAGATGGGGGTGGTACACCTTTTCTGCAAAAGGCCAAATAGTGACTATTTTAGACTTTGGAAGCCACATAGACTTGTCACAGGTGGCTGGGTTCCAGTAAAATTTTATCGAGAAGAGCCAGCAGTGGGCCAGGTTTGATGTAGGTTATATATCACACCTCCACTGGCCACAGCATCTGCAGCCGGTGACCCTCTCAGGATGTGACTCCCAGGATGCCGCTCTCACTCTGAGCAACTTCAGCCCCAGCTCAGGTGGTGGGACTGTTGAACCTGGGCACAGTCCCCCTTCTAAACCCTCAAAGAAAAGTACAGGCCTGTCATTTCCCTGGGGGCTACCCCTTACCAGCAGCCCTAGGGGCCGCCCCTTAACCACCTGCCCAGAGGCTCCACGCATCTTCATTGTCTTCCTGAGGCAAGTCAAGGGGCCCCATCTGGGTGTGGGGGGGGCGAGTGTCTCTGCTCTCTCCTCACCTGTCCAAGTGAGGGAAGTTCACTTTCCTGGTGAGAACAGTAAAACTTCCTGCCTTGGGTAAACTACCTGAGTTGCAACCACTTTATTTATAAGAAGAACCTTCAGCCTTCAGGCCATGTCAAACCAGGGTGTGAAGTTATGATCACAGAGGAAGAATGTACCGACATTATCCCCCACCCCCATGCCCAGCCCTGCCTGGTGCCCTCTAGGGTTCAGAGGAGGGGGGTGCAAGGTCCTGGCTGCCCCAGTGGGTATGTGGAGTCAGCCCAGAGCCCAGATCCTTTTCATCACCACCTGATACCCCCCACCCTTCCTGGTACACATTTATCAGCAGTGTCTGGAGAGCAGCTGTCAGGGCCTAGAGGGGGTCTGTAAGTCACGGGCAGGGGCAGAGTGGCATAAGGGTTGAGGGTGGGAGGGTGTCTGCATGCACCATAGGCTGGCTGGGTTCACTGTGGCTTCAGTGCCTCTGCCTATAGCCCTGGCCTCTCTGGGTGTTGCCCCTCACGTCTCACAGGCCACCCACCTGGGTGGCAGCTGCAGGAGGTAGACCTGGGCAAGCTGGCCTTCAGAGTTCGGCAAGCCCCATGGGGCTAGATGGGGACCTCCTGCCTCAGCTGCCAAATGTGCCAGGTGTTGGTGTGTGGTGCAGTGGGGCGCTTCCATCCAGCTCTGCTGTGACCCGACTGCAGGCACACAGGTGTGCTGGGGGACATATGGCCTGCCTTCCTTGTGGCCTCTGTCCTCTCCTGAGTGGGCCCAGGTTGTGATCCTGCATGGTCTCCCTCCAGGCCCAGCTCCATGTCCCACTCTGAGGCCTGTTCCACAGTCTCCAGCCTGCAGAGCCCAGGGCTTGATCCCGACACTTGTCCTGTGGTTCTTTCTTTTTAAGGACCTTAAAATTAGAAAATGAGGCACACGCTCCCAATTCTTGGAATGGACTGGTATGAAGGTTTTATCACATTTGCCTCTGCCTATCTCATTACAGAAATAAAAGATAAAGGTGAAGGGTCCCCGAGCCCCTGTTCCCAGTCATGACCAGTACTGTCCCCTAGGCCGCTCTCTCCTGAGTCTGGTTTGTATCTATCTTGCCTTTTAATTTTTTGTTTAGCATCTTAAACCATTTTTAACCATACGGTTCAGTAGTGTTAAATATATTCACATTGTTTTTGTTTGTTTGTTTGAGACAGAGTCTCACTCTGTCACCCTGGCTAGAGTGCTGTGGTGTCACAGCTCACAGCAACCTCAGACTCTTCTCAACCCATCCCCCTCTTGCCTCAGCCTCCCAGGTAGCTGAGACTACCGGCACCCACCACAGAGCCTGGCTAGCTTTTAGAAATGGGGTCTTGTTCGTACTCAGGCTGGTGTCAAACTCAAGAGCTCAAAGGATCCACCTGCCTCAGCCTCCCAGAGTGCTGGGATTACAGGCATAAACCACTGCACCCAGCCCTTGTATATTATATCTTGTATCTCTCGTGACTGCAGAAGTCAAAAGTGACTTGAGTATTATAATATTAATACAGTTTTTTCCTTTTTTAAAATTTGTATGGGCTTGGCGCCTGTGGCTCAATTGGCTAAGGCACCAGCCACATACATCTAAGGTGGCGGGTTCGAATCCCCAGCCCAAGCCCACCAAACAACAGTGATGGCTACAACCAAAAAATGGCTGGGTGTTGTGGCGTTCACCTGTGGTCCCAGCTACTTGGGAGGCAGAGGCAGGAGATTCGCTTGAGCCCAGGAGTTGGAGGTTGCTATGAGCTGTGATGCCATGGCACTCTACCCAGGGGGATAGCTTGAGGCTCCGTCTCAAAAAAAAAAAATGTGTATGCATTTTTGGCACCTTCTGTATATCCGGAAGTGAGATGCTGAATAATACAATAATCCTATTTTAATTTTTTATTATTATTATTTTTTGTTTATTGAGACAGAGTCTCACTTTGTCACCCTAACCACTGAGCTACAGCTGTAGAGGGCTGTAGCATCCTAGCTCACAGCAACCTCCAACTCTTGGGTTCAAGTGATTCTCTTGCCTCAGGCTCCCAAGTAGCTATGACAACAGGCACTCATCACAACACTCAGTTTTTGTCGTTGTTATTTAGCAGACCCAGGCTGAGTTCGAACCCACCAGCCCTGGAGCATGTGGCTGGCACCCTAACCACTGAGTTATGGGCACCCAGCCTAATTTTTTTTTTTTAAGATAGTCTTATTCTGTTGCCCAGGCTAGAGTGTTGACGTCAGCCCACCTCACAGCAACCTCAAACTCTTGGGCTCAAGCGATCCTCCTGCCTCAGCCTCCTGAGTAGCTGGGAACAGGAGCCCACCACCATGCCTAGCTATTATTTTTTGTTATAGCTGTCATTGTTGTTTTAGCAGGACCCTGGGCCGGGTTTGACCCCGCCAGCCCCGGGTATGTGGCCAGCACCCTAACCACTGAGCTACAACTGCCGAGCCTGTTTTTAATTTCTTAAGGAACCTCTGCTCTACTCTCCGTGGTGGCCACACTAGTCAGCATCCTCCCAGGGTGCACAAGGTTCCGATTTCTTCAATGCTCACCAATACTTGTTATTTTTTCTGTTTTTTTTTTTTAATAGTAGGAGGCTCCCTGCCATTTCTTTTGATTCATAGAATTCTCGAACACTTTAAAAGTGTTATGTAGATTTTGCGTAAATGTCGTCATTGTCTGTATACTGTCCTACAAGTTGCTTTTTTCCACTCGGTGTTGGTTGTCTGTCCTCGCTCCATACTGACCTGCGTACTCCATCACACGAGCACACCTGATTTGGACCCTTTCCCAGCCGTCTCTCAGTCCAGCTGTCTCTGCTGTACTGTACTCACTGCCCTCTGAAGGACAGAACCCTGGTCTTGTCAGATTGTCCATCAGCTAGGGACCCAGTGATCAGTCGTGGCAGGGCGGCTCAGGGCTGTCAGTAATAATCTGCTGGGTCTGCCATACACAGCCGAGATCAGCAACCTCAAAATAGCAGTTCTTATGTAAGGTGGTGTGGGCTGCCCTTCTCAGGACACCTTATTATCTAAAGAGGCAAGAGGCGCTTGGCTTCAGGGGTCCAGCTTCCCCTCTTACACAATGCACCAGCCCCTGCTCTGATTCCCACAGGTGGTATAACCCCCAAACTCACAGAAGTGCAGCGTGGTGACCTAGAAACACTGTGGGTGTGACCTGCTCAGCCACAGGGTGTGCTGTGTGTGCCTGAACACATGTGCATGTGGTGGTGGTGATGGCGGTCAGCGCTGACCACGTCCTCTGCCCAGATAAGAGCTGAGTCGTGCCTGCTGGGCCATAGAGAACCCAGAAAGGACTGTTCATTCACGAGCCACTTAGGAGGCACGTTCTGTGTGCCCATCTGGCTCTGAGATTTGAGGTACAGCAATGCACAAGAAAAGGCTCCTGTTCTCACGGACCTGAGAATTGAGCAGGGGAGTAGAAAACCCACAAGCAGTAACTAGGCAAGAAAACGCGAGGGGCTGATAAGTCCTAAGAAGAAAAAACAAAATAGGCTCGGCACCTGTGGCTCAATCGGCTAGGGCGCCAGCCACGTACACCCAAGGTGGCGGGTTCGAATCCCCAGCCCGGGCCCACCAAACAACAATGATGGCTGCAACCAAAAAATGGCCGGGTGTTGTGGCAGGCGCCTGTGGTCCCAGCTACTTGGGAGGCGGAGGCAGGAGACTCGCTTGAGCCCAGGAGTTGGAGGTTGCTATGAGCTGTGATGC
>CAUYQV010018554.1:0-22815 GCA_963574575.1 Galagoides demidoff
ACCTCCTAGAGGAAGGGCTTGCGCGGGCTCTGCGGGGCTACAGGGGCGTTCCTCCGCCCCTCTCACGTCCCTGTCCACTCGTAGAAGCCCGACCTGTGCTCTGGGCCCCAGCGGACCGCTGGGGTTATGTGTCAGCTGGCCGCTCACTGCCCCTGGGCGAGTGCCGGGCTGAACGGGCAGGAAACCCAGGGAGACAGGGCCTTCTCCTTCTCAGGGGCCCCTTGCCTGGGGAGCCTTGGGTGCCAGCCCAGGAGGGGAGTGCACCCTGGAGGCGGTTCGACTGGCACTGACCTCGCTGTCTGTCTGGTCTGGGTTAAGTTCTTTGAATGAAACACAGCCCGTCTGGGCTTTGGTGGGGACCCAAACAACCGGTGGGGTTAACAGGCTGAGCCATTATCCGCAGCACCACCTTGGCATGACTCCCCCCCCCCGGACTGAGAATTGTACTAGATGACAGACTTCTGGAAAAATCTGAAGGGAAGGGAAGATTTCTCTTGCAAAGCACCATTGCCCCTGACAGTGTTCAGCATAGAAAAATGCACTGCTGATAAGATGATAACCATCATCTTGTTTATTTACTAGGCTTCACTGCACCCACTCTGGAGTCACTGCCAGCGGTCCACGATGGCTTCACCTCTTCCTCACCTTTTGGGCAAGGCCTTTAACCCTCCTGTACCTCAGTTTCTCAGGTGTAGAGTGGGTATAACAACGCCTGCTTCCTGGAGGCCTGGTGACAGAAGAGCAGCCCCTTGCATGTGGCAGTGCTCCACTGTAAGAACAACATAGTGGTAACTAGTGGATACAAATTAATCTGCAAATTACATCTATAGCTCTTTTACTTAAACTCCTTTGAGATACAGATAGCTCTGGAAGTTGTTTTGACTCCCATTTTACAGATGAAGAAACTGAGGCTCAGAGAGATTAAGAGCCTGGGTTTGTAAGTAATAAGATGGGAGTCAAACCCAGGCTATTTGATTTCAAATCTGCAGAGCCCTGATGGACCTCAGTCCTCTGGGGTAGGCGGACTTAGGGTTGAACATTGGTGACCTCTCTGAGCCTCAGTTTCTCCACCTGTAAAATGGGGTTGATGCTATGGGTCTGCAGAGTTGCCGGCAGCACATGGCTGTAATGGAGGTCATTATCATTATTATACTCCCTCATCCATCCAGGGCACAAGTGGACTTCTCTGCTGTTGTTGATGTCTGGGCTAGCTTGTCTGTCTACAAAACATTAACAGAGACCTTGAAGTCTGGGAGCGCATCAACAAAAGACAAAGCACAGCTTACAGCCTATTATCTCAGCTTCAGATATCGACATTGGCAGACTTTTCTGTGTGTGTGGAGGGAAAGCATTGAAACTCTTGCCAAGAGTAAAAACTGATTTGCCCACATGCAGTCCAGCTCTCTGATCTGTCCTTGGAGACAAAATAAGGAAACTACCTCTTTGATCCAAAGCTATTTTTATCTGCCTGTGAGCAGTGTTTATGGTGCATTATGCATTTCATGGGGAAAGGGGCCATCGGTGGGCCAAGATAATCATTACCCTTGCCCCAGCCCTATAAATGGGCACTGTTTGTCTTCTTTGACAGTGCCAAAGGGGCCAGGTTTGGGTCACCTATTGATGGCAGCTGAGAAATGGTGTCCCCATGCCCTGGCTGGTTGTTTCTGAGTAGATAGTGAAGGAGGCAAACATCTTGAATGCATGTGCTGTGGTGAGGGTGCCCACTGCTCTGTGGGCTTTCCGCTCCTGCCTTCCTATTCCAGCTTTTTGTCTCTGTATCGCCTGCTTCTCCTACCATCAGGATCTATCTAGAATGATGCAGGCTTTGGGCTGTTCTCCACTCAGGGCTTTGGGTAGAGACTACCCCCCATTATCCTTACCTGCCACCTTTTTGGGGAGTGGGGGATTCAGACAGAAGGGGTGCCTGTGTGCTGGGTCTTGAGGGTAAGGATAAGCCACAAGGAGGAAAGAAGGGACTCATGGCTTGGGGAGCCTTCTACAAGTTGATTATCTATTATCTGAAATGCTCGGGACTAAAAGTGTTTCAGATTTTTTTTTGATTTTGGAATATTTGCATATACATAATGAGCTATCTTGGGGGTAGGACCCAAATCTATTTGTTTATGTTTCATATACATCTTATACACACAGCTTAAATGTAATTTTTAATATAATATTTTAAAATAATTTTGTGCATGAAGCGAAGTTTGTTTCAACTACTTACGTGTAGAATTTTCCACTTGTGGTATCATGTTCATGTTCAAAAAGTTTCAGATTTGGAGCATTTTGGATTTCATGTTTTCAGATCAGGATTGTTCAACCTGTTGTAAGAAGCTGGAGATGCAAATCAGTGTAGCAAGGTATTATTTAGAGATACCATCCATACCTTTGTGCCATTCCCCCCAAGTGGCTGCCCTCCAGCTACCCTGTGTCCTCTGCAGAGAGTCGGATGTGGGGAACCAAGTATGATGGTTAATTTTATGTGTCAGCTTGCCTGGATCACAGGTGCCTGGACATTTGGTCAAACATCATTCTGGCCCCAGCAGTAGCTACGCGAGTGGGCAGTACCAAGTGGAATGTTACCACAGAGCTAGGTTGCTGCCCCTGCCTGGCAGTCACCACCCCCCAATTTACTTATTAAATAAAATTTAAAAATAAAAAATTAAATATCATTCTGGATGCACCTGTGAGGGAGATTCTGGATGAGATTAACATCGGCATCAGTGGACCAAGTAGTGCAGATTTGCCTCCCCAGTGTGGGTGGGTCTCATCTAATTACTTAAGACCTGGATAGAACAGAGAACCTGAGTCACAAGGACTCCTCCTGCCTGACTTTCTTGAGCAGGGACGTTGGTTCCTTCCTGCCTTTGGATATGGACTGAAATGTCAGCTCTTTCCAGGTCTAGACCTGCTGGCATTTGGACTGGATGACACTGTTGGCTCTCCTATTACTTAGCCTCCAACTGCAGAGCTTAGGCCTTGGCAGGCTCCACAATCACATAAACCAATTCTTTATACTTTCTCTGTCTAGCCTATTGTTTCGTTTTCTCTGGAGAATCTTAATATATGAAGTATTAAATTTTAACCTGATTCCAAAATATGCCCCTAAATCACACAGCAGTGAAATATTAATAATCTTGAAAGTCTAGGTGTTTGATGGAGAGAGTCAGTCTTTCTGAAAGAGAAGAGCACAGCACACCAAACTTGTCACATGAAGTCAGGTTGGGAAGCTTGCATGGTGGTGTAACAGCAGCTTCCCCTCCCGAGGGGGCATGTTTTGGTGGGGAGGATGATCAGATAGATGTAGATGAAGCCTAGATGGAGGGGGTCCTGGAGAAGGACCAGTGCCCTCTTCCCCCATTGTCTGAGTAAAGGGTGAGGGATCAATGGCTGAGCAAGCATGTACTTAATACTTCTTGAGGAGAAGGGGGGCAGAATCCTGAATCGAATGACTGTTTACCCAATTATTCAAATAAAATTTGCATACCACAATTTTGTTAGGGTTAAGCAAGTTGCCCCTCCAATGTTGACTTTGGCAGTTCAATAGATTAGCTTATGCTATTTTGCCCAGCTCCTCCCATCTCCCCATCCTCCACCCAGAGTTATGCCAGTGGGACTACACCCCGCTGTGGCCTGCTGCCCTTTTCTGATCTACAGCAGTGTGTCTGTGAGGTGCTTTTGACCACAGCAACAGGAAAAGCAGTTCAATTAGTTGAAACAACAGAGACTTCAACTGACTCAAGTGAAAAGCCTAGACTGAGGTGGGCTTCAGGTGAGGCTTGCTCCTGCGGCCAGGTAGTGTCTCAGGGCCCATTTCTCCATGCTGCCTTCCACAGTGGCAGGTCTGTCTGGAGGCTGTTTCTTGTCAGATCCCAGATGGCAGATTGTAGCTTCATGGGTGACAGGAGTCTTCTCTTATGTCCAGCCAGAAGGAACTTTGGTTCTGGTGTTCACAGCCACAGAGTCACTGTTGGGAGAAGCAGAGGTGGGGTGCTCATCTCTATCCCGGTTCCAGGGTCTGACACAGGATGTGCAGACTGTTTCAGGCCAGGATATGGGCTCCATGCTGGAGCTTGAAGAGGAGCCACTTCTGAGACCCAATGGATGGACAGGAGGGAAGGGGAGCTGTTGGAAGAGGAGAGAAGTGTCTAGATGCTGAGGGGGCAGAACAAGTGTCATCTACAAATGGGACCTTGAACATTCACATTCATTCATTGAACATTCATTTTTTGCCACCTCCTGTAATTTTTCTGCTAAGTGGTAAGGGATCTTGCATCTGAGTAGAAATTGCTAAATTCCCATCAGTCAAGTGGGGGGTTAGTATGGCTCACTGCCTGGGGTTAGGGGTGGCTTGCTGTGTTGGGGCCAAACATGGCCTTGTCATGCTGGGCAGGCTGCCAGGACTTGGACATGCTTTTAGAATGCACCATCATTTCCCACAAATGCTAGGAAGGCTGCTCCCTGCAAAGCACTATGGAATTTTGGTGACAGAGGTCAGATGCAAAGGGTAAAGGAGAGGGGAGAGATCAAGAGGCCCTGAGGAGCTGTCAGCCAGGGCCCAGGAGCAGGGTGGAGGGTTGGCCTCATGAAGGGTGTGGGTGCACAGGCATGTGGAGAACTGGAGTCATTGCCACAGCCACATAACTTGATGACCTGCATTCAATGATCCATTCAGTTGAGCATATGGATACAGGCATCCTCATAACGGTGACTCCTATCCTGGCCTGTTCACAGGAGCCAGACACTGAAGGAGGTCATGGCCTGTTGTGCCCCATCTGGGGTACAGCTTCTGGCTCACTGCCTGGGGAGCCTTTGCAGTGCAGAGGTGCAGCCAAGTAGCAGGACTCTTAGGACACTCCGAGCTGGTGTGATGTGGGAGGCAGGCATTGCTGTAGGCAGTGTGGGAGGGACAAGCCCCCCAAACACAGATGGAGCTGGAGGTCTAGGACTGCGGCTGGCCAACTGTGTGGTCTTCACTCACACTTGTAAGTGAGCCCAGCCTTCATTTCCTTGACTCCAAGTACTGGGGTGATAAGGAGACCCTGGGGGCCTTTGGGCTGCGATCTTCAAGGCAGGGGGTGGCCCTGTACATAGGCATTTGCATAGGACTCTCCCTTGCTTCTGGCTGAGACCCCACAACACAGAGGATGTGGTGTGGGTGGTAAGTGTCTCACCTTCGAGAGGGGTGGCCAGGCTCCTTGGGTGGGCTTGCTCAGTCAGGGTGGCCTAAGCTTCCCAGCCCGCAGACAAATGCCTTCCTCAGAGAGCTCCTCCTTGACCTCCCTTGCCTGGCACCTGGCTGGGCTGGGGCCCTGTTCTCTGTGCTCACTTCCTCATGGCCTCTCCTGAGCACAAGCTTCACTAGGCTGATGCTGAGGCCCTGAGTGTGGCTCTGGCCTGGGTATTCTCCCGAATGGCTGCAGATGGGAGTACCTCTGCCTGGACACTGTCCAGAGATTATTGGTCTTCCTTGCTCACCAGCTTGGTTTCTGCAGGGCTCAGCCTGAAAGCCCTGGTGCTGTCCTGGCTGCCTCTCCTTCTCTCCCTACCATTCTGAATGAAGCAGAAGGCCCGTTTGGCTGGAACATGAAGATATATTCTGACTGTGGCCCTTCTTCCCTCTTCCCCTTCTTCTGGGGCTCAGAGCTTACCTGGACTCTGCTAGTCCAAACTGGGCACCACTCTCCATGTCTCCTGCTGTGCCTAGACTGTCTGAACACCAGCTTGATGTGGTGGAGGGTAGGGTGACCAGACGTCCCGCTTTTTAACAATTTGTCCCACATCCTGCGGCGTTTTAAAAAAGTCCTGATTTTTGGAAAGAAAGCACAAACGGGCGGGAGAACAGGAAAGGAATATACGGTTTTTGGCTGCCATGTGGCTACTTCACCAGAATATGAGTTTTATATTCTTTTTGTTAATTTTATAATGTTAAACTGTAATAATAACAAATAATTGCTGAGAAGTGATTATTGAGAACTGCTTATCAAAGTTTGCATTGTTGTCAGGCCCTGCCCTGCCCCGTCCCCCGCCCCACCCCCCAGCCATGTTGTCCTGCTTTACAAATGTTAAAATCTGGTCACCCTACCCTAAAGCAAAATGCTAGGCCACATCCTGAGGACTCTGTAGGGGCACGTTAGTCCAGGTCCTACCTCTGGTCTGTGTGGGACAGTGAAGCCCAGTGTAGAAGGGGCTTCTAGGGAGGGTCACTGTGTGCTGTGCCTGCCACTCCCTGGGGTCTGGGGGAGTTGCCCTCACCTGAGAAGGTGAGGTCAGGATTCAGGAGAAGTGCTTGGGAAGAAGCGCTGGGTTTGGGGGGACACAGAGATGAGGTCCAACTGTGCTTGGTGCGCCAGCTGGATGACTCCATGCTGCTGTTGTAATGAGCAGCTCAAAGGCTGCCCACCACAGTGTTTCCTTTCTCCTCATGTTCCTTGTCCAGCACGGGCTAATGGCAGTTTTGCTCACATGGTCAAGCCTCTGTGTTCTGCCTCCAAGGGAGGGGATGTGGGGGACTGTGCATCAGCCCTTAAAAGTTTCTTCAGGAGTGACATGGCCCATAGCTGCCCCATGTCACTGTCCAAAGCAGGCTGCTTGATCACGCCTTTCAAAAGATACCTGGGGGTAGGTGTGGAATTGGAAGGACACAGAAAGAAATATTTGGGGACCAGCTCTAGTGACCACTGTGGCATGCAGAGGAGGAGGCTGTTAGTGGAGGGGATGGGCCTGCCAGGAAGAGGCCCCTTCTGTCCGCTGTGGCATTGTTATTGGCATTTCTTTCTTCAGTAGGTCCTTGGTCTCGGGGATTTGAAGAATGAACCCATGGACCACATATCAGTATTAAGACAGGATTTTATTAGACATGAATATAGAAGGACTAAAAAGCACCTGAGCTTCTGGCAGAGGGAAAGACCCAAGTGGGGAGTCTCTATGAGGGCTCTCGTCTAGGAGCATTAGGTCTTGAGATTACACTTGGACAGGACTTGGCAAATGGAAACATGTTTTCAACCTTAACGAGTGTTATTAGAGGGTTATTAACAGACAAATGAATGCAGTCCCTCCAGCTCAGGGCAAAAGGTTAGGGCGTTCCCTTCATGAAATTGCCCAGGCCTAGGAAAACTGGGGTCTCCTGTCCAGCCTTGAATGGGAGAACCCTATATCACTATGAAGGAGGTGGGCCAAGGCCAGACAAAGCTGTCTTGAAAGGGACTCTGGAGGACCCCAGGAGACAGGTGGGCTTCCGGCCCAGGTGAGAGGAGTTGAAAGTAGCCAGCCAAGAGGGTGTTGCCTAAGTCAGGGGCAGAGCAGCCCATCTGGAGGCCACCAAGAAACTTGCCAGCCATCTACTTGGGGGAGGTCAGTCAGGACCTGGCTGAGTCGTCCACTAGCCCTTTCCTGTCTTTTATTCTTCAGTCTGGAGCTGCCAGCAAGGGTCCGGGCGGGGAGAAGGAGAGAGCAGGCAGCTCCCTTCCCTGGCTGGTGTCCAAGCCTGCTGAGCTGCTGTAGGGAGGCAGCGCTACCTGGCGAGAGCTCCGGGTTTCAACATCAAAGTGGCCTGAACTGGAATTATGGGCTACTAGCCTGGCCCAGGCCTTCTGTTGTCCTGGAGGGGTGGAGAGTGGCAGGACCACCTGGTGGACATGGGTACTGAGCATGCTCCTGCCTTCTCTGTGACCAGTGGATTCCATCTGAGACAGGGGGAGCTGTCCATGCCTGGCCCATGTCTCAGCACACCCTCGGCCAAGTGGCCTCATGTGTAAAGTAGTCTGGACTAGGTATGGGCAGCTCCTAGGGCAGGAGGCTCTTATGAGGGAACACAGGACATTGGCAGAGTGTAGCCTGGCACTGGGGAGCTAATCCCTGGCTCCCTCCCTCCCTCTCCTTTCCTTCCTTCCCCTTCTGTGCCCAGGCCCTGTCCAGGGGCTCTGGTGGCCTGTTGAGGAAGCTACATTCTCCCAGTCAGTGGGCCCAGACCTGTGCAGGAGAGTCCTGGAGGCTGGGAGAGGGGATGGTAAAGGTGAACCAGGAGAAAGGGGGCTGGAGTAGGGGAGGAGGTGGTGACCCAGTCAGACCAGGGTCAGTGCTGGGTCTGGTATCTGCTGGGGAAGTGTGGGGGGCACAGGAGCACCAGGGAAAGGGGTGTGGGTAGGTGGCTGCAGGAGTGGGCCCAAAGCCGGGACTTCCTCCTGCACACCTCCTATTCTGTGTAGAAATCCCTGTCTGCTAGGAGCTCGTGTTGGGTGGGCAGCAGACCATAAACAGGTGACATGTGAATGCGTGCCTGGCATAGAGAGCAGGTGGGGTCAGGAGGACAGAGGTGGCCTAACAGGAGGGGGACTCTGAGCCAGAGTGGGAAGTTAGGGGTGGTGCTGGGGAAGGGCAGGGGCCTGAGGGAATGTGGTGTGGCTTGGGGCAGAGGGTGGTGAGGGTGGTGAGGGTGGGGGGAACCCTTGTAGGTTTTGAGCAGAGGGTGACAGGACCATATGACTTCCACTTGAGAATACCCTGAGGTGGGTGGGGGTGGATGGGTTTGCAGGGAGGCTGCTGATTGGTCATGATGACTTGGACTAGGCTGGGCAGCAGGGATGGGAGAGAAGACTGGATTCTGGATGGATGTTGAAAGTTGGGCCAAGAGACTTTGCTCTGGTGGAATGAGAAAGAGGGACTGGTTGAGAATGAGCCTGAGGTTTTGGCCTGAGCAGAGGGAAGGGTGGAGATTGGGAAAGCCGTGATGGGGTAGCCCAGAGTCCAGTTTGGGGCATGGCAAGCTGAAGATGACTGTTCAACCTCTGGGTCACCATGGGGAAGGCAGAAGAGACTGGACACATAAGCCCTTGAGCGAGATCTGCAGCAGAGGTGGGGGCTGAGCATCCTCGGAGGGGATCCCATGGAAGGAAGCATGGACAAATGTGATCCAAACCCCAGCTCATGGCATCTGCCATCCACCCAGAGATGAAAGCAGAGAGACTGAGGAGTGACCATGTCCTGGAGCCAGTGTCTGTCAGGCCAGAGACCATCAGGGTGCCATGGAACTCAGTGAAGCCTGGCCTGGGTGCTAGGAGAACAGGTTATGTCCTGTGTGGAGGCATTTTGATCCCCTAGAGCTCCAAAGGACCGAACGACCCCCCATCAGTCTTAGACTGAAAGCAGGCTCCCCAGCTTCCTTCTTGCCCAGAGCAGGGCTGGGGGAAAGTGGCCAGCCCTGCAGTCACTTGGTCTGTGGGTTGGCTGGGCGGCCCTTAGAGGTGACTCTGAGTCTGTGCTGGAAGATGTCAGAAGGCTGGGGGCCAAGTGTGGTGGGGAGCTGCTGTCTGCACTGGAAGGAGGGTGGGTAGGGGAAGGCCAGTGTCTGGGGCAGGCCCATCCCTGCTACTCCCCATGGTGGGTGCTACCATCTCCATTTTATAGATGGGGAAACTGAGGCCAGGGAGGCCATATGATTTGGCATAGGTCATGCCACCAATAAGTGCAGGGTTGGCTCCTAGGCCTGGCATTGTTGCACGCTGGCTGTCGTCTGAAAGCCTTATGAAAACAGGCTGCAAAGCCTTGTGGAAGGTTGCATAGGGCCCAAGGCCATTTAGACAAAGTTTAAAATTTGCAAAGCAACACTGGGCATTGCATAGGGAAGTAACAGCACAACACTGGTGGGAGGATGAACTCCAGTTCAGGACAGCCATTCCCTGGACAGGGGAGCAGGTAGGGAGAGGGGAGGGCCCACTTGCCCTGTCCTGTGGCATTTTCTGTCCCAAACTGAGTGGTGCATACATGGGTGTTGCTATTTCCTTGTGTCTGAACTGGTTCTCAGTGAGCTGAGAGAGGTTGACTACAGGCTGGGCAGAGGCAGATGGGGGCTACCACTGTCTGCAGCTCCATGACACATCCCCCCCCCCCCCCCCGCACGCCCACATCTTCAGCATCCTGGTCAGAGACTGGGTAGCACGGAGGGGAAAGGAGCCTAAGCAAACACATTCTGGGCTGTGTGCAGAAGGCCCCTGGGCTGCCGTGTGTCCTCCTTCTCTTGGTTCAGAGGGTGGGGGCTTCAACAGGGGCAAAGGACACAGCTAGCACATGCCATCATCACTATGCCCAGCTGCTCCTTCTTTCTCAGCAGCATGGGAGGGAGCAGGAGAACCAGCAGACCTACGTGCCCATTCCTCATCCCTCATGGCTGGCCTCGGCTCCCACAGCACTAGCTGTGCACCTTTGGCAGGACCCATGCCTGCCTCTCCTGCTGGAGTCAGAGAGGACCCAGTGCCTTGCTAGAGCTGGCTCCCACTGGCTGACAGGAGCTAGTTAACAAATTTTTAGAACGTTGCAAGCCGGTCATCAAGCTCTTGGAAGCTTGGAATTGTCCACAGTGGGGATATTAACACCATGCCGTGCTCCTGTCAGGCTCTTTCTCCTTTATTCTGGATGGCTGGCTGTTCAGCAGTTCCCAGCACCCCACTGTGGACCCACAGTGAGCCTTCCTGGGAATTGCCTTCTGTGTCTCTGGGCCCTGCCCACTTGCCCAGAATGTCCCTGGGGTCTCTGAAACCCGTCAGCCTCCCACTCTGCAGTGACCACACAGAGTCCCTCTCCTACCCAGACTGCAGTCGCTCTCACACATGTAGGGTGCAGCCTGGGGGAAGGAGGGTGGCCTTGTGGTTTCTGGCTGGGTCCAGTGCAGCCTGTGGAGTGATTTAGCTATGGGGGCTGCACTTGCCCTGGTCATGTGACATTGGTACCACCCACTTGCAGCCTCAATTGTCAGAGCTGTGCCAGGCACAGGGCAGGGCTCCCTCAATGACAGCTTCCCGTGTTTGGGCTGGCATGTTTGACTGGGCACACCTAGCAGAGTTCCTTTAACATGGTCCTTTATACGTGTTCCCCAGCGCTGCTTTGAAAATTTTAAACTTTGTCTAAGAGGTGTCCCTCTTCCTTCCTCATTCACCGCCTGTGGTCTGCAGAAGGGCTTGTGGCACACAAGGAGAATGCCCCCTGGATGCCCCTGGGAGAGGGGAAGGGCCACCTCCACTGTCATCCTGGCCAGGGGTGTGATGATGGGGCAGGTGTGACCTCAGGGATGCCTGCACCACCCCAAACAGCTGTGGTTGGCCTGGAGGGAGAGAGTGCAGGTTTTAAGTGGGTGAGGTTGTGAGTACGTGGGCACATGTGCTCTGGGTGTGAAGGCCCCAGTGAGGACCGTGTATTTGCTGCACTGCAGCCTCAGTTGTATGTGGCCTCATGGTTGGGTCCAGTAGCTCTTAAGTCCAAAGCTGCCACTGTCCAATCTGCACAGGGTCTGGCTTGGAGCTGAACACCCAGAGGGGCCCCGGCAGTGGCTGCTTTGCTAAGTGATTGTCTTTAGGACTCTAGAGATGACCCTGTTTGATTTTATGCGCATGGGTTTTACAAACTTATTTCCACACATTATTTACATACCTGTGCATGATTTGTACTCATTATGTCACTTGGATAATTCCCATTTTATAAAAGTGGCACTCCCCAAAGTAAAGTGAGGTGAAGTGACTTGTCCAAGCTCTCGAGTAGCAGAGCCAGAATTTGAACCCAGGAGGGGTCACCTTGGAACCTGCTGTTTGGGCACAGCAAATTTGGTCCCCAAGCAGCTCCTGAAGCTGTGACCTGAGGCAGCCCTGTGGGTAGAACGAGGCCAGCGTCACCAGCTCCTCTGCACACCAGAGATTAGGCTCAGGACTAAACCCCCGGAAGTGGGCCTGACGCCAGGCCCTCGGCAGCGGGGCTCCCTGCGCAGCACCCTGCCATTTTGATGGATGAAAAACATTCAAGTTTTCCTGTAAAAACGTCTGTCGTGGAAAGATAAGGAAATTCTGGCACACGCAGCAGGGACTTCTTAACTAGTTGGTGCAAGAACAGCATGTTTATTTTTAGCCTTGGGGCTGGGTACAGCATGGCCCTAATCACAGCTAAGGCGATGCTGGCCAGGACAGTACCAGCACAGCCCCACAAGGCCATGCAGGCAGGGCCAGCTCCAGGCCAGTGTCTGCTGAGGGATGCTGGTCTGACCTCTGGGGGCCACTGGCTGTGGGAGCAGTTGAGGAGCCCTGTCCAGCTACTGGCCAGGGAGGACAGTCCCCCCGAGCGAGCTTGGTGGGCAGAGTCCTCCTCTCAGTCATCTGGATCTGAACTCCTTCCTGGGCACCCTCGTCAGAGCTCCCGTGTGTCCTGGCCAGGCACAGGTGGTGCTGGGCAAAGTGGCCTTTTCTTTGGTCTAGTGCAGGCCTCTGAATTTCCTCCCAGAAGGTGTCTCAGGTGCTACCTGGTTGGAAGGAGAAAGTCTGACAATGCTTTTAGCAGGGTGGGGGTGCAAAGAGGGGTGGTAGCAGCCCCCGCCCTGGTACCCTCAGGCTGGCTCCCTGGGGCCCCACTCCCAGCCAACCTTAGCTCTGTTGCTCCCAGCTGACCCCTTTTGAGCTCCACCAGGTGTGGCCCCCTCCCTGTCTCCTGCACAGACCACCCCCATGTCCTCCTCTTCCTTTTCCAGAATCATCAGCTGTGCACCTCTCTTCCCACCACGGAGGGTAGATGGTGACAGGTCACCTTGAGGTGTGCAGGCAGCACAGGGATGGACCGTTGGCCCTCTGTGGGCACAGGGAAAATCTCCTGGTCCTCCTATTCTATTTGGAGACACTGTTCTCAGTGCCTGGGGGGTTTGCTGGGTGACCGTGCATGAGCTCCCTCCTACTCCCAGCTTTGACATTGCAGCTCTCGAACTCTTCAGCATTTGGATTTCATTGGGGACCTCCTACCCTTTCCTCTCACCTCTGGCCCTGTGAGGCTCCTCCCAGCCTGCACAGCAGCTTTCCTTCCAGGCTTGGGAAGCCCTCTTCTTGGGCCTGCCATGGCTGTTGGGATCCTGACCCTGCCAACTGACATGGGGGCGGTTTGCCTGTGTGCATAACCTCCCATCACCCCCAGGGACCAGAGCACACAGGAGGAAGGAGGCATGAGCTATTTGGGGATCCCCAGTCTCTGATGGCAGAGGACGTGGGGCTGCCTCAGCTCCAGTGCTGATCTGCTGTGAGACCACACCTGCCACCTCGCACCCTGGGTGGTACTGTCCACACAGGTGGCTTGAGGCCTCCACCCTTGTCCCAGTGCTTCCTGGGCACTTGTGCCCTTCTGTGATGGGAGGGAGCAATGACAGTGCGAGATTCAGGGGGATACCTCACAGAATGCCCTGAGCACAGTGCCTGTAGGGACCCCGACATGTGCAGACCAACAGCAAAGCCCCCAATAGACTTGGATTTGTAGGGAGTTTTCTTCTGTCTGTGAGGGTGGCAGCTGCCTCCTTGGTCTCTGGATGACCCATCTTACTTTGGAATGGTGCTGAAAACTTCAGGCCCCAGCCCAGACAGGGCTCAGGACCTCCCCCAGAGCTAGCACAATCCTACTTTCTGATCCTCTGAGAAAAGGCAAAATTCTTTTACCCTTGGGAAGCTCTTGGCAGTACTGGGTCACATTTCAGCCCATCTGTGCAAGGGCCCAGTGTCCCAGCTGGGAACTACAGCCACCTTGGCTGTGATCTTGACCAGTATAAGAGAGGGAAGTGGAATGGAGATGGGATTTCCGATTAGCACCATTTCGAGTAGCAGCTCCACTCCCGGTGGAGGAGATGCTAAATTAGGTGCACACTAATGTTGGAGCCATGACACCCTGAATCTCTGTACCTGGCCCTGCTGCCACCTGTGTGTGTAGAGCAGCATTATGTATTGTTGAGGGAGTTGTGGCAGGGATCTGATTCCATTGCAGAGTGAGGGCAAACATGCACCAACACCTCTTCTCAGCTCTGATCACACCAGAAAGGGATGCTGCATCCTCAGGCCCTCTGCTCAACAGAGGAAGCACCAGTGACCAGGCTTCACGTCTTTATCCAGCAAGGCAACTCTCCGCCTCCATGCAAGCAAAAGTCCAACAAAATGCAGCCAATGCCCATAGGTGGTACTGTTCACACAGGTGGCTTGAGGCCTCCACCCTTGAACCATAGCTGTCTGGGGCTCCCCCTCGCACTATCCCCCATCCCTGCAGTCTTGGTCTTTGCTCCTTGCCTTTTATGAAAGAGCTGTTTGAAATGAGGGGCTGTAGCTCTTCCTATTCTTTTCTTGCAGAGGGTTAGCTATTTTAAAATGTTTTCCTTTGCTTTCCACCAATACGCACTTCTGAGGCAGCTTTAAGAGAGAATGGACAAGCTGAGACTCAGGGGTGTTAGGGAACTTCTCAATTCAGTAATTTGCCTAGGCACTGGGCAAAATCAGCAAAAGTGCTTGCTCCGTGGAGCTGTGCTCTAGCAGAGAGGAGATGTAAGATAAATTACAGGCATTGTGCAGTGTGTTAGAAGGAGATAGTGCTCTAATGATTCCAGCAAAGTAAGTGGGATTCAGGAGCTTGGATTAGGTTGAGGGCGGGAGCTGGGTTGCAATTTCATATGAAATAGTCACAGCAAGCCTCAGGGACAAGGTGGCATGGAGCAAAGAATTGCAGAGGTGGAGCCTTTGCTCAGGTGGAGCAACCTTTGGGCAGGTGGAGGCCTTGGGCCCCTGCTGCAGTAAGCCAGCAAGTGCCACAGCTGTGAACAGAAGTGGTCAGATTCTGCATATGCGTTGCATGGTGAGCCATGAAGATTTCCTGATCATCTGGGAGTGGAGTGTGATGGGGCAGTGAGTTGACTGTGACCCCCCCAGGGTTTTGACTTGAGTGACTGGAAGGATGGGGTGCAGTTGGGAAGATGCAGGTCGTGAGAGCAGGGGAAGAGAGATGAGTCGCGTCCTGGATGGCGAGTGTGTGATGCCTATTAGATATCCAGGAGGGACTAAGGAGGTGGGATCCCAAATCCTTCCAGGGTTTCAATTTCTCTGATCTCTCTGTCCAGATCTATTATTCCATGATAGTTTTTTCTCTTCCAGTAGTTTTGGGAGCTAGATAGCAGAAGGCCCTTGTGCAGCAAATATCATACTTGCTTTGGGATTTGAAAACCAGGATTTTCCCCATTCCAGGGGACTTTTCCTTAAATACCTTAAGTGAAACCAGCAGCTCCCAGTATGGCACTGCACAGTCCTCTGTGTGAAAATCCCTCTGGTATACTCCATGGTATGTTTGCTCATGCCTCTCCCTTTAGAACGTGAGGTTCTGACAGATAAGCTGGGCCTGCTCATCTCTGGGCTTTCCCTCCTGGGCTCTTGATGACCAACAACTGTAGAATTTAGCGTGAGTCCTACATGAGGACCTCTCAGGGATACTTGTCTTAATGGGGGAAGTCCTGAGCATCTTTTCTTGTGGTCATTACTCCTTTGGGTTTCTTCTTCTCATGAATTGCTCATTCATAGTGCCCATTTCCCCCCATTGGGTTGTCTTTTGCTTTGTAGAAATTCTTTATATATGTTGGCTACTAGTTTTTTTTGTTATTAAGTTGCAAACATATTCTCCCAGTAGTGGCTTGTGTTTTTACTTTGTTTTTGATATTTTTTATTCATAGAATTAAAAAATTTATTTCACTCAAATTTCTTTTCCTTTATGGTTTGCTCTTCTTATGTTCTTTGATAAATCCTTAAAAAATTTTTTTTCAAGTAATTTTTATTTTCATTTATTTATTCTTTCTTTTTTTATTTAAGTGGATTTAGGGAGCACCAGTGGATTTTTGTTACATGGATGAATGGCATAATGGAAAAATTTAGGCTTTTTTTTTATTGAACGGTAACTATGTACATTAATGCACCTCTGGGGTACAGTGTGGGGTTTTCACATGCAATCCGAAATACTTCCATCAAACTGATCAACACAGCCTTCATGTCATTTTCTGTTATTGTTTCAAAACGTTCTCATTCTACTCCTAGAGAGATTCACTTGTACCCCTGTAAGATAAACCTCAGAAATGGTCCCTCCAATCCCCCTCCCTCCACCCATTCCCCCTTCCCTTCTCCCTATTCATTTTTTTTAAAAAACCAATCAGCCTGATGAACCCTCAGATGCTTTTACTGTTGCCTTTTTGTTGGTTTTTGTGTTTTTGGTGTATTGTCAAAAGGTTTAGGATATTAGTTACACTGGTAGAATCCTAAGAAATAGTGATTCATTTCTATTTTCCACCCAAGTTAAAAATAATAATTCAAAATTTCTCTTAGGATGATACAATGTATTCTGATTTTTACAATTTTACCTTCAGGCATGATTTACAGAATCATGTTAGGGAACTTATTTTCTACATTACCCTCTTTTAAAAAATTTCTTAATGTTGGTGGACGAGTTTGCTCCAAGTAATTTATTTGCTCACTTAGGGACATATCTATTCTTGGTCTAGTAACATCATTGTTCAGACTTGCCCTGGATCTTGTGTTGGGTTTAGACATATTTCCTTAAAAAAAAAAAACTGTGAAAAATGCAAATTTAGTTGTATACTAAAGCTTCACAAATCTTGGATATGTGGGACAACAAATTATTATTTTGAATAAATTTTTGGTTCAATTTTCAATCTCATGGAACAATGTTCCGTTGTGTTCCAACATCAGCTTGGCATGCATATTAGCTGAAAAAGAGTAGCAGGGACAAGGGGAAAATTCTACCGTTCTCTGGTTCATGAGGACAAATGAAGAAGGCTTTGTTCCAGATTACCATTTATTCTTCTCCACTGTCAGGGTTACAATATGTGCATTGACCAGCCATTTGCAAACAAAAGTAAGCCTTAGCCAAAGCAAGGCAATCTTGCAAGATCTCACTGCTATTAGAGGTGTCTACTTCTATATTATCTACCCCATGTGAGTGCACCTGTCTCTCATAGTCCTGCACTATTAATCCAGCCCTATTGCCTTCTCAGTAGTCTTGACCACCACACACACAGGAGGTGGCAGTGATGAACAGTAACCTGGAATTCACAAAATGCTGACCCAGGCAGGAAACTGATAGTCACTGATGTGACTTTCAAAGACCTGCTCTGTGAAATTGTGAAGTGGAACCAGGAAGGCTAATTAAACTCTTCTTAAGCTTTCTAGTTGAGATATTGATTCCAATCAGAAGTTAGCTACTTGCTATTAAAAGATGATCCCTGCACTGAAGAAATTTCCCTTTAGTTCTGTTCAAGATAAAGAAGCTGGAAATGCCTTCCAAGCATTTAAGACGGCTCTTAAACTCGAGGTCAGGGAAAGACGTACCTAATGGAAGGTCATCGTTCAGAAACAAGCCCTTCCATGAGTGATGTGGCATCCTAAAATTCAAAAACTAAAACAAACCAAAAAAATTTTCCGGAAAGAGAACTCATGACTCAGAATTCAATTCACTTTCTTTAAGATGGTTCCAGAATTCAATTCACTTTCTTTAAGATGGTTCCAACTTTCTCAGCATGTTGTCATCTAGCCACTTAATAAAACCTGGAGCTGTCAGGGTCCCTCCCCGAGAGCAGCGTCCACTGAGACCTGTGGAAATTGGGGTGATCGACTGAAGAAATATAGAGTTAGAAGCAACGGTAAAGAAAGACAAGAGACATAGAGTAGAGTTAAAAGCTGGAGCCAGGGGTCCATTGCCCATCGTGGGATTCCAGCAATGGCACTGAGTGTTTGCTCTGCTCTGCTTTTATTGGAGTCTATTTGTCCAGAGGGTAAGATGAGGGAGGGAACAAAGATGTCAGCTGTTTCTTGGCTTATTCATATCAGCTTCTATTGTTATTATAATTAATCTTAAGGGTGGCCTTCAGTAATCTGAAATCTGAACCTTGGATTGGGAAAGCCTCCTGCTTGAGGTCACACACACAGATTTCTAGGAAGGTGTTAAGATCCATTAGCTCTCTATGGAGTAAAACGCCATCAGCATTAATCTCCTTTGAGAGATTGATGGGAGAAGATGGTTTCCTCCCATCACCACCACAGAGGATTTTCCTCTGCTATAAGGGATATAAGCTCTTCTGCCCATATCTCAGAGCTCCAGCTACTCCCTTGGTCTCTGCCCCAGGCAAATGCAAATCTCCACAATGGGCTTCTGCTTTGCCTGTTCAATGGGCAAGCAATACCCCAGAAGATGTACCTTTTTTAGGACATTGTCATAGCCTCTTCTTCAACCATTATTCTCCTCAGAGTGCTCACAGACCCAGCAGGGTGTTTGTAAGCTATATCCCCAATAGGCCAGAATTTCAGAAAAGACAAGAAGCTTGCTGATTAAATGTAAACTAGCTGACTTTTCTTTGTTCTGACTCCCTCAGCTTACTTTTTAGTTTTCCTCTTTTTCTGGGGGTGCTTTCCTTTGCCAAGAATGGGGTCTTTAGTCCCCATTCTCCCAGCAGGGGCGTGTATATTCCTTTCATTAAAATGTATAAGAATTAAAATGAGGTTTCGGTGTTGTATTATTATTTTTAAAAGTTGTAAGCATTAATATTGTATTGTACAATTTTCAATTTTAGTACTGGATTTATTAAATAAAAGACTTACAAAAGTAAATTCCTCAATTGTCACAGCCATTGATGACTTTACGTGGCCAGAGCTTCTGATCTTACAAACAAGCTGTGAGCATTATAGCATCTTCACAGTTGATCTTTTTTTAAAAGAAGCATTCAAATTAGACTATGAAATATTGACTATGAGTAGTCTATGAGTCTCTGGAATCAAAACAAAGATATAGATACGTAAAGGCCTGGAGGAGTTCACTCGTCTGCCTTCAGCAACTGAACTCCAGGGTAGGACATAAAAACTCAGGAGGGTAAAACAAACTCAGTGTGTGGCTAGATAGAGATGGGATAAGATGGAAGAATCCTCTCACCCTTGGGTGGTGCAAAGCTAACAACTGAGCTAAAGAATTCTTCCTTTAAAACCCTGAAATCTCAGCCATAGGGGAGAATTTTTCAAGGACGAAAAACACATGAAATAGAATAGAATGGGGCACCCTATACAAGTGGCCTGTGGGTGGGACATAATGGGAGAAACTTTTTCCCTGCCCTGTACTCGGGTTTATTTTGGCATCTTTCCCTTCTGAGGGCCCTTCTCTCTTTTTTATCGGTGTGTTCTCTCTCTCTCTCTCTTCCCTTTCTGCAACCTGGCAGTGGCTCTGTTAACGGGAGGATGGGGGCCCAGTACGTAATAAGCGTATGCTCACTCTGTGGTGTAAGGAACAAAAACTGGATTTGAAATCAGAGAATCAGAGGAGTGGTGTTTAGTGCCTTAGAAGGGTCTCTCTATCTCTCTGAACGTCAGCTTTTCCCGCTGCTTTATCTACTGTGCAGGAATGTTGTGAAGCTCAAATATAACGTTCTATGGTAAAGTGCCTCATAAACTGTAAATACACATTATCCACATGCAGCTATCAATATTTCTATTGCTTGCACGTTTCCTTGTAATTGCTTTTATGCTTTCCATATCCCTCCTGAAAGATATAAACATCTCTTGGAGTACCCACTGTCTCTTATTCATCACACACACACAAATCCCCACTACTTTAGTGGTATCCCAACTACTTCTAACAGAGTAGAAGCAATGATTTTTTTTTAATAAAATAATCATATGAAATAATAATAAAACAATTCCAGGCCATGTAAGCTCCTGTATAATCAAATTGTAAGTTCAGGGAGAAGGCAAAGCATCCCAGGGGCATCATCCTCGGACCTCCTGCCCCAGAGTGGCTCAGATTCCCAGAACCCCCTCCGCGGAGATTCCCATCCACATGGTCAGCCAGTTTCAGTTTCTCCTTTGCCCTTAGACCATGTTGTGTGGTCCTCCAGGGCTGACATTTCCAGCATATCCCTGGCTGTGTAGAATTCACTAGAATTATGCAACACTGTGTGTACCCTAGGATTGATTTCCCTTCCTTTTTTAGGCTCCTAACTTTTTATAGTCTGCTTCTGCCATTTTTAAGAAGAAACACACCACTATTTCTGATGTTTCTGACTTCTTGGCAAATGTATTCATTTTTATTTTGTTCCATGAGAGAGAATATATACCCTGTGTTTCTTGTTATTAGTTTACGGAATTATTATTTGTTTGTGGGCATTTTGATTTTCAAAATTGGAATTTCTAGGAACAGTTTCAAAGACAAAGAACACAGAGCTAACACAATCCTGAGCTGCTCCCCGCCCGGGTTACCATAACAGAATGAATATGTGCTGCTGAGGCTTAAAACCCCTCAGCTTTCAACACTCATAAAACTCCAATATTGCAGGGCACTGCAGCTTGTGTGCACCGAGCAGCCAGGGGTTAAGCAAGCTTTCTACTTTATGGGCTCTTAAATCCTAAGTGATGTTCTGTGTTGCACATTACGAGGGCAGCCAGGAAAGGGTATATATAACATTTTTTTTTTTTTATTCTTCACATCACCTGAGTAAGATTTTGAAAGCTTGGTAACATCCCAGGAGCAAGAAAACCTAAAAGCATTCACCAGACACAGAAGGTAGAGTAGATGCATTAAGATTACTCGCCACTTTAAAGAATATATGTGCATGCACGCACACACACACATACAAAGGCAACAATTTCAGAAGGTTTCAGATTTGCTTTTATCAAAAACAAGTGAGCACTGCAACACTTGAAAGAATCTGTTTTTAGACGTCAGGATTTCTGTATACTTGGGAACACTACCAACTATAAAAATACCTATTTAAGGTGTTTTTCTAAAAATATGGTCTTGTCATTGATTCTCGGTTCATGTAAATTTGTGTGGCTAGACATGTGCCATCCTTACGGTTCTGCTTGAAAGTAGAGTTTCAAATTTTAAACCTTGATAAATTCCTCAAGATTTCATATTCTCTAAGCTTTCTGGATGTTGGTTTCACTACTTATTTTTATAATTCATATTAATGTATAATTATTGAAATAATCATCTACGGAGCATACTTTTGTATTCTACATTCGAAAGCACTCACTTTATAGACTGAAAGATTGTAATAAGATTCAAGCATAGAGGGGTGGCATTCAGACACGTATTTGTGCAGAATTCAAAGTATCTTCTATTTTGTTTTATAAAAGGAAATCAACAACCTAGTGTGTGGGAATAAGGAATAACGAGAATAGCAAATATAGGTCATCTTTTAAATGTCAGGTATTATCCATACATGGTACAAATACACATGTCCAACTTTTTATCAGAGTTAGAAAAGTTTTAAATAGGACCAATAGTGAATGGAAAAATCTTCATGTTGTCCACTCTGTATGAGATATAACTAAAACGAGTGGATTATCTTCCATTATGGGGTAGGGTAAGTCAAACAATATTGCTTCAGATTCAGGCTGTCAAAATTGAGCTCAAAAACCATCAGGCTGTTATGAACTAAGAAGCATAGTGCATAACTTTTAAGATTGTAATGAGGATTAAAATAATCATTTCAAAATACTTAGCACGGTACCTCATCCATTCTAACACGGATGGGCTTTGGGTCCTTTCCAGGATGTGTCTGTCACGAATAAAGCTGGTAAGAAACTCTTGTTCATGTCATTTGATGGCACAAGCATCCCCCAGGTTTGCTTATTGTAATTCAGATTTCAGCGTTTTTAAGTGTCCATTAGAATTTTTTAAGCCCGTGGGTTATTTGTGTGTGTATTATGTATACATATATATGCACACATATATTTATATAATAAATATTTAAATTTACAAATATTTGTTGTTTTATCATTGTTTTAGTTATCTTCTTCTTGTTCATTTTATTCTTAATTGCCTTGTGGGTGAAAAATATGATGTAAATAATATCAATTTCTTAAAATCTGCGGAGGATGCTTCAAAAGAAAGTGTATTCTCCGCTTGTTTAACACATTGACTGCCACACTAGAAAATGTCGTTTCTTTTGGAGCCACGGTTTTTTATTAGGTCAAGAGATGTGTGAGTTACATATGCTTCACGAGACCCCGGGGTCAAAACTAGCATAAGTTAAATACAACTCACATGGCAGTTAATTCAAAGCCAGCATTTGCCATATGTCCTTTTTATAAAGTTTAGTTTTTATATCAATTCAAATCTTTTCTGTTTGTTTCAGGTATTAACAGTGAAAGATGTCTATTGTAAAACCTCACAATGATGGTGACGTTTTCAGTTACACCTGATTTTGTAAACATTTGTTTTATATAATTTGAAACTCTTCTGTTAGGTTACCATGAGTTTGAAATATTACATCTCTGATGAATTGAATTTTCACTGAAATTTCTCTGCCTCTCCTCATCTGGGAAATAGAGATAAAACTGTTATTTCACCCAGTTTGCATGAGGATTGAAGCAGTTAAGGTTTGTAAAACTTGGTCTTGTCTGAGTGCTATACGCGTCCTTGGAGAAACTAATTGCCTCCTTCTCTCTAGCAATATTTTCTTAATTGAAGTCATGTTTTTACAGCATGGTAAATGTGCTTTGCCCAGCATAAAGTTTTCCATCTTCACACCTTGCTTTTTGCTGTGTGAATGTTTTAAGCGTGCACCTCTGAAACAGGATACCTCCAGACATCTCAGTCTGTGTTAAATCCATTAATGCACCTATGTCTCTACCTTTTTGTGTCTAATCACCAGTGTCCCCTGACATTAATCCCTAGGACGTTATTTTGTGTTTTATAGCATTCTTTTCTTTCTTTCCTTTCCATCACTTTTTTTGGTGATAAAGTTTCATGCAATCAAGCATATTATCTCTTGTTTCAATTTCTATTATTTATTGGTTACTGTTGAACTGTTAAGATCCATACCTGCAATTCCTTTGTTAGGTATATTCCTAGATGACCAAAAATCGCATTACAACAAAGATATTTGTATCAGAATGTTCATTGCAGCCCAATTCATAATTGCCAGGTCATGGAAGAAGCCCAAGTGCCCATCGATCCACGAATGGATCAACAAACTGTGGTATATGTACACCATGGAAT
>CAUYQV010018556.1:0-17614 GCA_963574575.1 Galagoides demidoff
CTTTTCGCAGATGATATGATTGTATATCTGGAAAACACCAGGGACTCAACTAAAAAACTCTTAGAAGTGATCAAGGAATACAGTGCCGTATCAGGATACAAAATCAACACTCATAAATCTGTAGCCTTTATATATACCAACAACAGCCTAGTTGAAAAAACAGTCAAGGATTCTATCTGATTTAAAGTAGTACCAAAGAAGATGAAATATTTGGGGGTATACTTAACAAAGGATGTGAAAGACCTATACAAAGAGAACTATGAAACTCTAAGAAAAGAAACAGTCGAAAATGTTAACAAATGGAAAAATATACCATGTTCATGGCTAGGAAGAATCAACATTGTTAAAATGTCCATATTACCCAAAGCAATATACAATTCTAATGCCATCTCCTTTAAAGTCTCACTGTCATATTTCAAAGATCTTGAGAAAATAATACTTTGCTTTATATGGAATCAGAAAAGACCTCGAATAGCTAAGACATTACTCAGGAATAAAAAACAAAGCAAGAAGAATCACCCTACCAGACCTCAAACTATACTATAAATTGATAGTGCTTTAAAACAGCATGGTATTGGCACAAAAACAGAGAGGTAGATGTATGGAACAGAATAGAAAGCCAACAGATGAATCCAGCTACCTACTGTTACCTCATCTTTGATAAACCAATTAAAAACATTGAGTGGGGAAAAGATTCCCTATTTAACAAATGGTGCTGGACAAACTGGTTGGGGACCTGTAGAAGACTGAAACTGGATCCACACCTTTCACTATTAACTAAGATAGATTCTCACTGGATTAAGGACTTAAACTTAAGACACGAAACCATAAAAATACATGAGGAAAGTTCAGGGAAAACATTTGAAGAAATCGGCCTGGGTGAATTTTTTATGAGACAGACCCCACAGGCAATTGAAACAACATCAAAAATACACTATTGGGACCTGATTAAACTAAAGAGCTTCTGCACAGCCAAGAGCACAATAAGTAGGGCATGCAGACAGCCCTCAGAATGGGAAAAAATATTTGCAGGTTATGTCTCCGACAAAGGTTTAATAACCAGAATCCATAGAGAACTTAAACGTATTAACAAAAAAAAAAAAAAAAAAGTGATCCTATTGCAAGGTGGGCAAAGGACTTGAAAAGAAATTTCACCAAAGAAGATAGGCATGCAGCCTATAGATATATGAAAAAATGCTCACCATCTTAATCATTAGAGAAATGCAAATCAAAACTATTTTGAGATATCACCTAACTCCAGTAAGACTAGCCCATATCACAAAATCCTAAAACCGAGTTGCTGGCATGGATGTGGACAAAAGGGAACACTTCTACATTGCTGGTAGGAATGAAAATTAATATGTTCCTTTTGGAAAGATGTCTGGAGAACACTTAGAGAACTTAAAAATAGACCTGCCATTCGATCCTACAATTCCATTATTAGGTATATACCCAGAAGATAAAAAATCACATTACAATAAAGATGTTTGTATCAGAATGTTTATTGCAGCCCAATTCATAATTGCCAGATCACGGAAGAAGCCCAAGTGCCCATCAATCCACGAATGGATCAATAAACCATGGTATATGTACACCATGGAATACTACGCAGCCCTAAAGAAAAACGGAGACCTTACGTCCTTCATGTTTACATGGATGGAACTGGAAAATGTTCTTCTTAGCAAAGTATCACAGGAATGGAAGAAAAAGTATCCAATGTACACAGCCATTTTATGAAACTAATCTATAGCTCTCAAATGAATGATACAACTTAATTGTAGCCCAAGAATATGGGGAGGGGGTGGAGAAGGGGAGGGGAGAAGGGTGGCTGGGTGGTGGGAGGGTGACTGGAAAGATCACCTACATATCTGTCTAACAAGGGTGCAAGTGAACTTTTCTAGAACTAGAATATGAATGTTTTGACACAATGACTAAGCAAATGACATGAAATCTATGTTAACCAGCTTGATGAAAGTATTTCAAATTGTATATGAAAACACTACACTGTACCCCATGTTTGCATTAATGTATATAGCTATCATTTAATAAAAAAAAAATAGGCACTTGGGATTCTTCCATGACTTAGAAATTATGAATTGGGCTGCGACAAACATTCTGGTACAAATATCTTTGTTATAATGTGATTTTTGGTCTTCTGGATATATACCTAGTAGAGGAATTACATGATCGAATGGCAGGTCTATTTTTAGATCCCTAAGTGTTCTCCAAACATCTTTCCAAAAGGAACGCATTAGTTTGCATTCCCACCAGCAGTGTAAAAGTGTTCCCTTTTCTCCACATCCACGCCAGTATCTCTGGTTTGGGGATTTTCTGATATGGGCTAATCTTACTGGAGTTAGATGATATCTCAAAGTAATTTTGATTTGCATTTCTCTGATGATTAAGTATGATGAGCATTTTTTTCATATATCTGTAGGCTGTGTGCCTATCTTCTTCAGAGAAATTTCTCTTCAAGTCCCTTGCTCACCCCGAGACGGGATCACTTATTCTTTTCTTGCTAATACATTGAGTCTCTGTGGATTCTGGTTATTAAACCTTTGTCAGAGACATAGCCAGCAAATATCTTCTCCCATTCTGAGGGCTGTCTGCTTGCTTTACTTACTGTGTTCTTGGCTGTGCAAAACTTTTTAGTTTGATCAGGTCCCAGTAGTATATTTTTGATGTTGCTTCAATTGCCCAGGGTGTCCTCCTCATAAAGTTTTTGCCCAGGCCGATTTCTTTAAGTGTTTTCCCTACATTTTCTTCTAGTATTTTTATAGTTTTATATCTTAAGTTTAACTCTTTAATCCAGTTTTTCTATTTTTAATAGAGATGGGTCTCACTCTTGCTCAGGCTGGTCTTGAACTCCTGAGCTCAGGTGATATGCCTGCCTCAGCCTATCAGAGTGCTAGGATTACGGGTGGGAGCCACCACGCCTGGCCCAGCCCAGTGATTTTCCATCAGTGTGCTGTGGCACACTGGTGTGCCATTAGAGGATCTTAGGTATGCTGTGAACATTTTTAAAGACCATTAATTAAATTTTTTCAAAAGCAGTTCAAAGCACAGTAAGTATATTCATTTTTTTATTCTTTTTTTAAATCAACATAATTTGGATGTGCTGCAAAAGTTTATAGGTTCAAGTGTGCTGCGAGACAAAAAAGGTTGAAAAGCACTGCTCTAGTCTAACAACAGGTAAAATTGAGTCTTGAAGGTGACCTAGAACAGCCTCAAATCTAATTATCATGAGGTCACACCTTCTCTAATGGTCTCTCAGTGAGGCTCATGAGAGGTGCTGATGCATAGTAAGACTCTGGTTCCAAGGTGATAGCTGAATCAAGAGGTTGGCCTGACCCAGGTGGTATAAGAGAACCACTGACTGTAACCCTTGGCCTCTCTGCTTCTTTGCCTACTTGCTCTGGCAGTGCAGGCCTGTTCATTGTCTATGACAAACATGTCCTGCTTTGTAAACTTTCTCACTCTATAAACCTATTTTTCTCTTCCTCAACAAACTTTGTTTCATGCTTGCCTTACTTTGGGGTGTCTGCTCATTTTTCGACCAAGGGTGCCCGCTCATTTTTCGACCAAGGGTGTCCCAGGAACCTGCCTGAAACCTCGACATTTTAGGTGACAGGCAGCTGCCTTGAAACCCAACAGTACTATTAAAGAACATAGAAGGCTCTGATACTGGGAGGAGCATAAATTCTTTCTAGGCAAGGTAGAGTATAAACAATTAAATAGTTATTTAGATTGAACATGAAATTGCTCAAAATATAATATAAAATCTCAAAGACATTTTTCTGTTAGTATTGTGTATGTTCTCAGACTGAATAAAACATGGTAATAAAGGAAAAATTTATATAACATAGGTATATACATAACCAACAAGGGTTAAGTGATTTAAATATTCTCTGGAAAAATGATCAAAATTCATTACTTTTTAATTTTCTTTTTTATGTTTTTTTTTTTTTAATTTATTGTTGGGGATTCATTGAAGGTACAAGAAACCAAGTTTCACTGATTGCATTTGTTAGGTAAAGTCCCTCTTACAATCATGTCTTGCCCCCAATAGGTATGGCACACACCAAGACCCCACCTCCCTCCCTCCAAACTTGTTAAGAACTTTTTAATTTCTTAATAAGTTTATTTTTTAAAGATCAATAAATAAATAAATAATATGTATATATGTATTACACAGGATATTTACTTGCTTATTTTGAGAAGGAAACCAATAACTACAATGTACAAAACAATATTACGAATCACAACACAGATAAATCGTTATCATATCCTCATAGGCAATGTAAACGTAATTTAAATGTCTTAACACCAGCTCCTTTCAGATAATATGTTCCAAGATAAGAGCACAAATAAACTGATTTAACATTAACTCTTCATGGACTCGCATTCCAAAAACATTTGCCGAGATTACAAATTCCACTAACAATTGCTGAGATCTCACGAACTTCTGTCCTACAACAACTCTCTAACGAGCTACAGCCCCTGAGCCCTACATGTACCCTTCCCTAAATTCCCCCATTTGAGGGGGAGCCTCTGTCAAAATGCTGCTTTCTTAGTCACCAAGTTTAATAATATCGTCAGTTTCCCTAGTGGTCCTTGAATAAGAGTTTCCACAGTTGAACTGGTAGTGTAGTTGGTGATGCTTAAACAAAGTGTTTTCATTTGATACTACCAGTCATCCCAAAAGTCACTTGACTATTCAGTAGGATAGAAGAAATGCTGCAGATGGTACTAAAATGTACAGTACTTTATTGAACTGAAATAAAATAAAGCAGAAAATTAAGAAAATTGTTTTAAATAGTTCCAAACCTCTCTTACAATTTCCTTTTTGTATACAATGAACCAGCTAGAAGGAATTTGAGGGTCAGGCTGAATCGCCTCTGCCTTAAAGTAATAAGGGAACGATATAATTAAGAGACCTCTTAATATGAATCAGAGATAATTTTCTGCGGCATGTTGCCCATTCCAAGAAGCGTATAGATTACATTTTTAAATTGATGATGCTACATCATCTTGGTAGAGACATAAAACTCCTATGGAGTTTCTCATAAATTACTTAATGTTCAATAAAATGTGTTGATTCTTCTCACCCTTTCTAAATTAAATAAGACTCAAAGGCTGTCAAAAGTGAGACTTGTGAAAACTGAAGTTTAGGTTTTGTTTTCCGTGAGAAAACAGTGAACGTATTTAGACCCATCACAGAGAATCAATATGTCCCTGTCGGAGATTCACCTATATTTTAATGGCTTCAAGAACACCTACTACAGGTTTTCTGAATTAGAAAACTATCTCTGAGAATAAAGATACTTGTGAATACCTTTAATCATTTTTATCACTACTGTCTTTTCCTTCTGCCCATATTTTTGTAAGAGTGGGAAAATATATTTTGCTAAGTTGAAAATGCACTTAAAGCCTGGAGTTCAGAGTTGGAAACTGAACTTGAACCTTTTTAATGTTTGAGTTTATTTGTACTTAGCAAAATGCAACTTCCTGTTTAAAAAAAAAAAAAAGGACTTAAGAGGACTTACAAAACAGGTTCAGAAAGCTTCTTGGACATCAAATAGCTCTTAGAAAATAACATTTTGATGATTTAAGTGTAAATGAATCAGAAACATATGAATCAAATTTCCCTTGAAATACACATGTTTAAAAATTAAGGGAAGAAGGATTTGGCAACACGTTCTTTGAACCCAAAACATCTCAAGCATAGTTCAAGACATCCATTGACCCTTTAATACATCTGGAATCATCCAGCTGCAAGAATGGAAACTCAAGCAAAGTCATTGTAACCTCTTGTCCCACAAATATTTTAATAACAACAACAATAACAGAGTGACTCTTAGTTGTATAGAGATTTACTATCTATAAACTTTTCGGTTTTTAATTATAATTTGGTCCACAAAATCTCTGTACTCCTTGATCCTTTTAAAAGTCAGATTTAGAAACTGATGACCTAACTGCTTTGAAGAATACTTAACATCTTTTGCTGAGTATCATCTTTAAAACTACCAGCTTTTTGAGAGATGCTGGATGGTACTACGAGTCATCAGTTTTAACCATGAAGAGGTGGAATGTACTGAGCATATGTAATGCGAGATTTCTGTTCTCACAAAACCCTGGGATATTTTAAAATGAAGAAGAAAACAAATGAATTATGGTTTATATATATTTATACATCTTTATATATTTTTGCATTGAGCTTGACTCATAGAAAATAATAATGAAGACAAAATTAGTAAAAAACCTAGTAGCTGTCTTCACCAAACACATCCTACCCCCTCCCCCACTCCCATAAAGGACCTGGCCAAAACACATAGTATGTAAAAAATGCACTGAACTGAAGACTCCTATCTTCAAGCATCTCATATATCTCTAAAAACACTATCAAGCGCACATGGAGCAAGGGAAAGCAATTTCATCCTTTTCTTCCCTCTGGTCTCTGCCTCTTTCCAATAAACTCTAATACACATGTGGATTGACAGCTCTGTGTCAGGTTACCAGGTTAGGACTTCCTCACTGTAAAAACCTATTTTCTTTGAAACAGTCAGATAAAGATTCCATGAATTACTGTATTTAGCCATTTAATAGAATTGTTTTTCTCTCCAGTTTTTAAGCACTCAATTCTAACCATGTCAGAGCTTTCTTCTTTAAAAGTGCAAAAACAAAATCTGACCTTTTATTTGCTCCCATTATAATTCATAAAATCCATGGAGTTATGCCATATACAAATCTAAATCAAAACATTTTCTGGTTAATCAACTATCCAGTGGGAAAGATAAGATGGATCCCAGATGTCCCCTGATGATGACAGGTAGATCAGATTACACTGTATAGAAGGATGGCCAGGCCTCCCAGAGTTTACCACTGGGTGAAATGTAAGAGGTTGTATCTCAGCAGCTAAGGTGGCAGTATATGAAAGGCCTTTAAAATGGCTTTGAAAAATATACAGAATATAGATTCAGGGTCAGGAGAAGCATTACTGTTTCTTTATTTTCATTCTTTTTAGAGACGACATTTTCCTGTAGGAGACATCCCTCTGCTTTCCCTCTGACCTTAAATATTCAGTGGTTGGCCTAGTCTGTTAATGTTGTTATTTTATTTAATTTATTGTATGAGTGTCATGGTAGAAATGCTTTTATATGAGGGATCAATATTAATACCTGATGGTATTAAAAAAAACAGTAGAAATTATATTCAGATGACCACATGTTTTATAGTAACAACAACAACAACAACAAAATCTATGCTTCTGGCTGCATTTTCCTATCTTAGAGCTGTTCGAAACCTCACACGGTCCTAATCACTCCATACTGTCCTATTAGTCACCCTCTGTAAAAGTTACTGTGAAAGGAAAATGCAATTAGAATTGCTTAGTAAGGCATCTACTCTATCCTTGAACAATTCTGGATCACCACCTTATGATGAAAACATATAGAAATTTATCAGCAACTTGATAACTTTAGGAAATTTCGACAGTTCTAAGTTTCCCCTTAACATATTAGGAATCCTCAATTTACTTATGGCAAAACAGGACAAGTTTACCACAAAAGGTTGCTCTATGATCAATGGATGGAGGCTGTGGAAAATATATCCTCTGAAGCTCCAAAATCTCCCAGCACACTTAAGTAGAAGGTAGGATACCTCTTTTATACGTTTTCCTCTTTATTATTTGGCTTTTTGTTTCTTTCAGCCTAGTAAATATCTATTGATAAAATCCAATCTACTAGGAGATTTTGTTTTCAGAAAAGTAAAAGCAGTGTTGCAGTTTCTATTTTCAAGTCAGACCTCCTATCTTGAACTTCAGGTTCATATACAGTAGTCTCCCTTATCTGATGCTTCAATTTCCAGGATTTCAGTTACTGCGGTCAACTATAGCCCCCAAATAGGTGAGTACAGTGAAATAAGATATCCTGAGAGAGCAAAAGAGAGACCACAGTTACACAACTTTTATTACAGTATACTATTATAACTGTTCTACTTTATTATTAATTATTGGTATCTCTTACTGTGCCTAATTTATGAATTAAACTTTATTGTAGGTATGTGTGTATAGAAAAAGCACATGGTGTATACAAGGTTCAGTACTATCTTGGTCAGACATCCACTGGGGGTCCTGCAATGTATCCTTGCAGGCAAGGGGGTCTACTGCATCTGGCCACTTACTTGTCCTCTGGATGTCTATGACGCCACAAACTTATCATGTCAAACATGAGCCCCACATCCTGGTCCTTCCCCAACCCATCTGCTCCCTCTATAGCCTTCCCATCCCAGTCAATGTTGACTCCACCCTTTTCATCTGGAGGCCTTGTTAAAATACAAGACCCACCCTCCACAGTTTCTGATTCAACAGGTCTGGGGTGAGGTTCAAGAATTTCCATTTCAATCGTGTTCTCAGGTGATGATGTTGCTAGTTTGGTAACCACACTTTGAGAACCAATGCCTTAGAGTCATCTTTGACTCCCATATCTATCCACCAGGAGGTATTTGTTCAATACACAATAGTATGCAGCCTCTGGCCTCAGCCAAGTCCCAGCTGCCATCCTGTCTTGCAGTTAGGTAAGCATCTAACCCTATCCTCTCACTCCCTATTGTCCTTGCTCACTTGGGTCTAGTCACACTCAATCCTCTGTGACCTTTTGAACACTCTAGGAACACTCCTACTTAAGGACACATACATTGTTCTTCTCCTCCTGGAACTCTCTTTGCCCAGATTATGAGTAGCTAATTACCTCTTGTCTATTGATTCTGCTCAAATATCACCACCTCCATGAAGCCTATCCTAACTACTCTACATGAAATTGCAACTCCACTCCTATGCTGATTCTTGCTTATTTTTCCATTTTCTCTAACACTTAATCACCTTTAAGAATACATATAATTTAATTACCTTAGTGTTTATTTTTCCTTATCTGTCTCTTTCCACTGATTTTAAAATTTCCAGGAGGAGAGGGATTTTTGTTTGGTTTGTTGTAGTATATCAGATACTCAAACATATGTTAGAACCATGATGGACTAGCACATTGAATGACAGAAACAGGGCCATAGTTTTCATTGTGGAAATTCCAATTCTGCTTTTATAAGTCTTGCAGGAAATTAAATCTCAATAGTTTTCTAATTGATGGAGTATCTACTTTTTTTCTTCCTTTTAAAACAGTTTGAAAGTTTGCAAGAATACTTATTAATTCAGACACTAGGCGAATTGAGTAGGGAGTCTTGCCTCCTTTCTGAATAGGCAGACTGATATTTCCTTTTCCATGTAAACATATTTAACAGGCCAATATTAAGAAATATAAAATGTGCTGAAATCATTTATTATTCAAAAATAGCCAGACATTTGTAAATTTTATATAACACTTATATATGCATGTTCTATAAAGTCCTAATGTGAAGGTACCAAGTTTTATCCCCCAAATTTTGGCCACCTGCTTATACTAACATCAACATCATCATCAGAAGTATTTATTTGTGCAAGACTGCTAGCTGCCATGTGAAATGAAATTAAACAGACATAGTCCCTGCCCTGTCTAGACAGTCTGTACGGAGACAATTCTGCTGTATTTTAAGAGTATAATATTAAAATCTCTAACACATCACTATGAGAGTAAAGAACAGAAAACGGGGGTTAATTTTGGAGGATGGTGCCACAGTAGATAAAGGCCATTGGTGGCTCATTTTTCCTTTGTTTTGGAAAGGCCAACAGATGCTTTTAAAAACCCAGATTAAATGGCTTGGGACACCATATTTTCATGTATACTACACATAGTTTAAAAGTTCTTGCTTTGTTCTCTTTTTTCCTCATAGAAATGGTTTACAGATTTTCTTTAATTTCCCATTATCCCTCTCTTTTTTCTTAACTTTATTCAAATTAATATGAGGGTACAAGTATTAGGTTACATTGTTCTCACTTTCAGGGTAAAGTTCCATTTGTAGAAGAGCGCCTCACCCAGGGGGCGTGTTATACATCCTTCAAAAGGGGACATTAGGTGGGATCCCGCCTCATGCCCTCCCTCCTTCTGCCAAATGTTCTCTCCTCTGCCCCTCCCCGCTTCCCTCTACCCTGAACTGGACTATACCAGTGTTTTATTGTTCTTATGAACATGTAATTGTTTATAGATTGATTTCGTATTAGTATGGAGTACATTGGATATTTATTCTGGAACCAGACAAGGATACCCACTCTCCCCACTGGAACTCTTCATTCTTTTGGAAAATAAAATGTTCAAGGGAAATGAATGCCTGTGGAAATTGATCATTAACCATCTGAACGCTTTACTGTGGATCAGGCTCATGCTCAGTAAAATAATACCTTGACAACTTTGTGACCCTGTAAAATCCTATGGAGTGCTTTCTAACTTATTCACCTGGAGGTGTGGCCTAATATGTGCCTAGTAAGTGAACCCCGGTTACAGATATTTTAAACAGCTTGAACCTGTTCCAATGTGTTCCTTCAGGTCCAGACATAAGAGATACAAAATGTATGATATAATAAATCATCAACCCCACCCTCCTTGCTCTATTATAGCTTGTTATCTGAAAACAAATGCTTTGCCTGGCTAGTTTTTAATGTCTCCAGGCATCTGAGAACCAATCTAAGCGAAAACACTGAGTTTTAAAAGTTCATTTTTTTTTTTTCCTTTTGGGTAGCTTTTATTTCAATGCTTTTATTTTTTCTCCTTTGAACAATGCAGACTTTTGGAATCTAGTTCCCTAGAGGTATTTCTAAGACTGGTTATAGTTTGTCATTTTAGACTCTTAAATTCTCTCAATTTTGAAAATATTCATTCCTTGAGGCTTTTTAAAAATTATTTTTAGTCTCTTTCTTTGCATTAGTGCCAATTTAGCAGTATCTTTTCTTAAATCAGCATTTCTAACTTTCTGCTATTTTTTTATTATAGTCTAAAATAAATGTTCTACCCCACACCCCCTTAAAATTAGCATAGTTGAGGGGTAATTTGTAATTCTTTTTTGTTGCATGGCAAATATTTTCATTTTTAAGCACACAATGATGTAGCATTTTGTTTTTAGACTTCATTTACCAAAATATTTGTGGTGGAGAGTCAGGTTAGGGGAAGGACTTGTCTAAGAATTTATCTTAGCACATAAATTCTTAAAGTGTCACACAACTGCTTAGGTCTGTTGCAAAACAAGTTCCTTATGTTTCTGTTTACAAGTGGAAAAGGATGGGCTTGATAGAAGGGCAAATACAGTGATTGAATTTGCTTCCTGGAACATGGGGTTCTTGTGCCTATCGCTTAAAAGAAAAATGGAAAAAGATGCTTTTAGAGCAATTCAAAGATAAGTGCTGTATTAGACAATTTGGGGAAGAATCCAGCATTTCTTTTCACTTTCTATCCTTTCTTGCCTTTAACAATCCCCCTGATGTTGGCTGCAGGCTTAACGTCTTTTGGCTGTCACTGCGTCTTGACAACTCGTGGGTTTCCAGGCACTCTATCTCACCAATGATCCTGTCCTGGAGGCATACAACACAGCTCCATGAATGACTGGAAATACCTCCGGACACTCTTTTGGTAACATTTTAGTAGCATACAATTTAAGGTTAACCTGGGTCAGTTCTTGCAAAGCTGAGGTCAGGCTCCTATCTGAATCTCTCACTATTGAGTCAGTTCACTGAAGCATGATTCTACCACTGCGAGAGCGTCTTAACTGGCAGAAGGGTCCGAGACTATGGGTACAAGGAAAAGACATCTGTTTCCCCACCAGTGGAATGTGCTACAATCTCCTCTTTCCAAGATTCTTCTTTGAGTGGTAGGCTTTACTAACCCTGACCACTAATGCAAGTCCATCTGCCTAAAGACAGGGTGGTACCCACTTGTGTTATGTTTTTTTTGTTGTTGTTGTTGTTTTGAGACAGATTTTTTCTCCCAGCCTAGACTTCCCTGGTGTCATAGTTCACAGCAACCTTAAACTCCTAGCTTCAAGTGATCTTCCTGTCTTAGCCTCCTGAGTACTTAGTTGGGACTACAGGCACCTGCCACTATGCCCAGCTATTTTTTTTTTTTTTTTTTTTTTTTAGTAGAGACTGGGTCTCACTCTTGCCCAAGCTGGTGGTCTGTTACTCCTGAGCTCAGGCAGTCCACCCACCACCTTGGCCTCAATGAGTGCTATTACTACATGTGTGAATCACCACACCTGGCTTTATGTTATATTTTCCAAAGAAAGAAAACAAGGTGTTCCCAGAGTATCCTATGATACCAATGAAGATTAGCTGGGTCTTTCCTTATAGGCTTTAGACTAAGGAGAAAGAAGTAGGGTTACTATGAATAAAATGATATAAACAGTTTAATGACCCTGACTCTTCCTTCTCTATTCTTTTCACAACTTCTAGACTGGAATTCCTCCTACAGCTACCCAAGTTCACACTTCATACCATATACAATGATTCTGTAGAAGTGTCCTCAGGTTTCTGAAAACTTAATCATAGATACGGTGACAACACTTTCCAAATCAAATGTTAGCATCCATGCCTTACTGTCTCTAGAACTACTTTATTTAGTTGTCTAAATATAATTTTAATTCAAGCAACTTATATGAATGCCTTAGCATATGAGTTTAATCAAACACATGTGCCAAGTTTACTGGGTTATAAGTTTAATGAATGACAACATTCAACTTTACTCATATGTGCTCATGCTTCTTAGTTTGTTGATCTTGGAGCACGGACATATCTTAAAAACTTAAAAAAAAAAATCAGAGAAATTGTTTTCTTGACCTCTAAAATCCAGCTGGTTTTAGGTTGTCTTCTGAGGCTTAGAGCACAGCTTCTTAGCATCAGCCTTATCCCGAGGAGTACTGTGCTCCAAAGACAATTTTCCTTTCTTCTTCCCATAAGAGATCCCTTTCTTTCAGTGAGCTGCACTTAGATAAAAACTTAGGAAAGAAAACTGGTTAAACTTATCTAGAGTAAGGCTTGCACGACTAATAATGCTTTCCACTTAATCATTCTCAGTAACTGTTAACTACATATGATCAAGAACAGAGAGACACTCACCACACACTAAGCTACAGTAAAAAGTCAATTAGAGTCCCTGCCTTTGTGATGCTTATAATATACAGGGAGGATACAGATGCGGGGACCCTGAGTTGAGCTTTTATTCTAATCATAGAGTTCTAGGAAGAGTGGTGGACAATTTGTAACTGGAGAACTATTTTTGGACAGAGGCAATTCCCTTACTATTCCGTCTTGCTTTAAGGTGGAATCTGGGCAAGGTAGTAAAGAAAAAGGAATGCTCAAACTATGGCTCGCCCTGCAAGTTTTGTATTACTTAATTCCAGAGAATTCAGCTGCGTCTGTTTTCTCCTTTCTGTATGATGTGGCAAAGTACCGAGGACCCCAGAGAGTTTCTATGGGGAGCTGATCCAGCTTCGCCTGTTTTCTCGCCTCATTTCTCTGTATTCCTCCTCATCCGGCCCACACTTTGCATGAGTCTCTGTCATTCTCTCAATGCTCTGCCCCTCTGGCTGACACCACCCAGTGTGGCTTGCCCTCGTTCACCAGGCTGACTCCCACAAAGCTCGTTTCTTGGTCTCCTTCTCTCACAACCCTCTACCCCCAGCCTGTGGGAGGTCGGGGTGCCCTGTGCACGCCTTCAGTCTCAGACTGCCACATTGCTGATTTTTGGTCTGGCGCCTCCAAAGCAATGAAAACACGAAGGACTCTGCCATATCCTGAGGGCCGAGTCCAAGCCTGGTACAAAATTGATGCTAAATATTATAGTTATCTGCCAAGGAATGAATTACAGGACTTCCACTTGCAGCAGTACATAGGACTAGATTCTCTGAGGAAGCTTCCCATTATAAATACTAGATTGAAGTAAAAATAAAAATTAAAAAAATTGTTAACGCACAGCTGGCCTGGCAAGGAAGTTTCCTCAGAGACAAAAACAATGAGAAGGCACAAATCCAGAGAGGAAGTGGATTCTAAAGGATCTGCTGGTTCCTGGTGTCTAGAACTTTCCATTTTAATAACTTATGAAAACAGGGAACGGGGGATAAAGCCAATGGACTACAAGCTGCAGAAGATGATTAAGATCCGCTCAGAATGCCAAGACTCAAAGGCTGTCAGAGAACCAGTAGGCTAGGAAAAGAAAACCAGCTCCTAGGAAAGACCAAACTAAGGAGACAATAACAAAATCACTGATTGCCATGGGTCAGGGGAGGTATGGCTGCATAAGTGAGCTGCAAAAGATTTTTAGGACAGTAAAACCATCCTGTATAATTCTAGTATGGATAGACAGGGGCTGTCCAGAAAACACCCATCCATGGAATATGAAAAATAGTATTAACCCTTTCTATCTTAGGTTGGACCTTGCCTGACATAATGACTTTCCGGTTCTGCTCCAATGTTGAAAGACATCTCATATGTTTTTTGTTGCATTTGTTCACCTGCTACACCATCCAAGGCTGTCTGATGTGTTTTCCCCTGTCGCACAGACTCCAGCCAGCAGACAGTGCAGGTTGCACTCTTTCTGTTTCTTGGCAGGCCAAGTGTTTTGATGCAAACAGGTGATCATATTTGCATGGTTGTGCCTGTAGGAAACTAGCAGCAAGAAGGTGTCTAGTGATGATATTGCAACATGGACTTTTGTTTTTTTTTTTGAGACGGAGGCTCAAGCTATCCACCTGGGCAGAGTGCCATGGCATCACAGCTCATAGCAACCTCCAACTCCTGGGCTCAAGCGAGTCTCCTGCCTCCGCCTCCCAAGTAGCTGGGACCACAGGTGCCCGCCATAACGCCCGGCCATTTTTTTTTTTGGTTGCAGCCATCATTGTTGTTTGGCAGGCCCGGGCTGGGGATTCGAACCCGCCACCTTAAGTGTATGTGGCTGGCGCCTTAGCCGATTGAGCTACAGGCGCCGCCGCAACATGGACTTTTGAGGCTGGTGAGGTTGAATGAGAGTTTAGTGATGAAGGTGAGCATGAAGAAACTCTTCCTGTATGCACTGATATTAGTTCCAGTGAGTCTCAAGCTAGAGATGAAGAAGAAAGTGAGGATAATACGCAACCTGTAACAGGTAGCTGGAGGGTTTATCGTGATGGCAATGGTGTTCTTGTGAAGTTCCCGTACTCTGTCACACAACAGGGTTTCATCCATCCTCAAAGTGCTTGCCCAAAATTTGAACTTGAATACTTCCAGCTCTTTAGCTCAGATGATCTTATTGGTGAAATTGTGACCACAGCAAATATGTATGCAGTGGAACAAATACAGAAGGTGACTCTACTAACAAGATCGTCAGTGAGACACTCGTGGAAGGCTGTTTTGTTAGAAGACATAAATGCACTCTTTGGTGTAATACTGAACATGGCTCTGAGTTGGAAGGCACAATTGACTATTTTACTGAGGGTTGGCTAAACTGAACCCCATTTTTCAAGGATGTTTTCTCTTATCTGTTTTTTCCAAATATTTTGGATGCAGCATTTGGTTCCTTTTGTTGCAGCTCAAGGGAGTGTGGGTACCCGAGGAGCAAGGTGAAGACTATTAGTGAGTATATCAACAATAAATGCAAAGAACTTTCTGTCCCAGAAGAAATATGGCTATAGATGAGAGCATGGTGGGTTTCAAAGGAAGGATTCAATTCAAGTGCTACAATCTGAAGAAGCCTACCAGGTGGGGCCTACAAATTTTTGCCTGTGTGAAATCACCCCAAAAGCACCAAAATAAATGTGGAAAACCTGACATACTTATCTACTGTATGAGAGCTGAAACAAGAAGATAGAGTGTCACCTTGTTCAATCACACCTGGAATGTTCTCATTAGACCACTCAACCATTTCACTGACCTTGACATGCCCATGGATGACTACAAAAGTGCCATAAACATTGACTTGGGGTCACAAATAAATCTTAGTGAGTAGACAAATTCACAATTATCAGAATCCATGAATAATGAGTACTGACCTTATCAATTTTAAAGTCTTTGTCAAATGGTTCCACGTCATTTTATTTGGAGTGGATGCTCATTTTTTTGGCTTTCTTGGTACTATCATGTTATATTTATTTCATGTGGTTTGGAATTTTTATTTGTAGGCTGTTGTTTTTTATCTCCCTGTCCTTGCCTGTGCTAACGATTTTATGATTATTTCCATGTGGCTTATTAAGCCCCTGTCCAGAATAAGTTATTATACTGAAATTTGGGGTGTTAATCCATAATGAGGAAATTGCAAGTCCAGCCGCAGAGCTAAGTTCTAGCATGGCAGAGTTTAGTTTCTGATATGGTATCTATAGCCATTAACCAGCCTGAGATCTACAATTTCAGATAAAGCCCTCAGCCCAGGCAACAGTCACTTTAAAAAAAGATTAACTTCTCTTCACAACAGAGGACTCTGTCTAAGCTTCTGACTTTGAGTTCTCTACCTGTCTTAGGTCCTACTGCTTCTTAAAATAAGTATATCCCTGGTTTCCCTACTAGACTTGAACTACTGCCAATTTTTGCTTTCCTTGTGCCATATAGCCAAAACCCTATGGTATCAGCATCATTTACGATCTTGCATTTATGCTCCGCTTTTGGTCTGTGGACATTTTTATTTTGCTTTTGAACCTGACTGTGCCGTTGGTTTTATTATTTCATATAGGATGTTCCAAAAGTCTCCACACATAGGAAAAAAATAAGAACGGATACCTCGCAGAGTGTTTGCCATGAGTGGGAGTGGACTTCGTGTGTGTGGAAAGAGGTGACCAATACAGAGAGAATATTTTGTAAGTATTTTGTAAAATTTTGTAATGAATATTTTGTAAATAAAGGTACAATTTCTCATTTTCTTTGTATTTTGTTTGTGATGGCTGCTTTTTTTGGAAAGGGGAGGATTAATGGATGGCACAGAAGTCCTTTGAGTGCTTCCCTTACACTTTTATAACTTATACTATTCTGCATTGGATTATAACTACCCATATTTTTGTCCTTATTTTCTTTCTTCCCTTCAATTTCAAAATCTTTGAAAGTATAGATTCTTATACAGATGTTGTTATTTTCATTTGGTTCTAGGCAATGCCTTACATATAGCCAACCACTATCTGTTCCATTAAACTAAACAGTGATTAGAAAGCGCACATCAGTTCACTGTAAGAAACACATTCCTGGAAATTAGAATTGTACTCAATATATATAAGATGGAGAATTTTTTTTTTTTAACCTAGATATAATCACATGGAACCTAGAAGACCTCTTAGGAGGGGTTAAAATATGCAGGGGGTTTCAAACATTTTTTTGTTACAGAATTATTTTTCTTCCAAAGAAATATTACATAGAATACTAGTAAATCAAGGGTACAAGTGAACTTTTCTAGAACTAGAATATAAATGTTTTGACACAATGACTAAGCAAACGACATGAAATCTATGTTAACCAGCTTGATGAAAGTATTTCAAATTGTATACGAAAACACTACACTGTACCCCATGTTTGCATCAATGTATACAGCTATCATTTAGTATATATATTAAAAAAAAAGAATACTAGTAAATCAAACAGCTGAATGCAGAGCTTTCGGGGTGAAATTGGGCTGGGTACCTACAAACCTGACTGCTTGGCCCTTATCACCAGACATGGTCAAGGTGACTATGCAGAAAGTTCTTTGAAAAA
>CAUYQV010018559.1:0-13229 GCA_963574575.1 Galagoides demidoff
GAGGCCGCTGTCGCCCCGCCGGCGCTTCGGGGGGCCCGAGCCGGCCACTAAGCGCACAGCCCGGCCCGCGCCAGCCGGGGCGGAAGCATCGGGCAGCCGGGCAGCTCCGAGGCGCCGCCGACCGGGGACTCTGCGCGGACGAGGCCGGACCCGCGGCGGCCCGCTCCGGCTCAGGCGCCTCCTCTAGGCGGCGGACACGTGGGGAAAGGCGGGGCCTGAGCCAGGGGCGGGCGCCGGGCGCCCCGGGGGCGGGGCCGGCCCAGCTTCGGGGCTGAGCCCGCCTGCGCTCGGCTTCCCGGCCGCCTCACCTCGGGACCTAAAATGGCGGCGGTCTTGGCGCCTCTACACCTGGAGGAGCGGGGGGGCCCCTGAAGACTACAATTCCCAGCATGCAGTGAGGCGGACTAGCAGTGCAGGGGTGGAGTCCCCTCGACTACAGCTCCCAGCATGCTGCGGGGGCCCGGCCCTATCGGACTAGGTCTCTCCGGGGAACTCCAGTTCCCAGCATGCAGTTCTTTGCACCTGCTGGCGGACCCCGGGCCGTCCGCCTGGGTGGGAGGCCAAGTTTACCTTTAACCTTTCATCGTTAAGCCTACGAAGTCAACGAAATGTGACAAGAGACCAAAGTGACGATCCTGAGTTCTCCCAACTCCTCTGTTTTTTTCTCTTCCTCAAAGGGAAGGTGGGGAAATAGAGGAAGGCGAGTTATTGGCGTGAGATGTGCTGTAACAGGCATAGTATCATAGATGAGCACAACCTGAGGACCTAGTATGCGCTTTTTGCGTTAATTCAACGCGTATTTATTTTATGCCTGCTATATGCCAGGAAGTGTTATAGACCCAGGGCTGCTGTAACTACCACAAGCTTAGTGGCTTAAAATAACACAAATTTATTATCTTATGGTTCTGGGTCAGAGTCCAAAAATGTTCTGCAGCTGAAAATCAAAACGACGGTGTTTCTTCTGTAGGCTTTCGTAGGGGATCTGCTTCCTTGCTTTTTCTGGCTTGGAAGCTGCCTTCATTTCTTGACCTCTGGCCTCATCACTGCAACCTTTGTGTCCATCACCACATCTGTACTTTTCTTTTCCTCATTTCCTTCCTTTTCTCCTACCTTCCTTCCTTCTTCTCTCTTTCTCTCTCCCTTCTTTCTCACTTTCCTTCTTGCTCTCTCTTGTTCTCTCTTCTGTTTGTTTTATTTTCAAACTCCTCTCTTCCATTTTCTTTTTTTTTTATTATTAAATTATAGCTGTGTACATTAATGCAATCACCTGGTACAGTCTGGTGTTTTCATGTAAAATTCGAAATACTCTCATCAAACTGGTTAATGTAGCCTTCGTGTCATTTTCTTAGTTATTAAGACATTCATACTCTTTTAGATTCACTTGTACCCTTGTAATAAACCATAGAGGTGACTCCACCAATCACCCACCCCCTGCCCTCTCTCTTCCATTCTTTTATTTCTTTCTATATGGAGAGCTTATTTGGGCCAAGATTGAGGTTTGCAACCTAGAACACGCTTCCAAGTTGCCTTAAGGAGTGTTCCCATCATATTTTTTCTGACTCTTCTACTTTTTCTTCTCTCTTATAGAGAATCTTGTGATTAGATTGGGCCCACCTGGACAATCTAGGATACTCTCCCCAACTAAAGATCTTTAACTTAATCACATCTGCTAAGTAATTTCTTCCTGTGAAAGGCAACACTCACAGGTTCTGGGGATCATGCTTTGAACATTTATGGAAGGGCTGCTGGTATTCTGCCTATCATACACGATGTCCCACAGTCACTTTGAATTCAGCAGGTACAAAATGGAATTCATCATCTGATGATGAAATGAGGCAAATTTAATTCAGGCATGGGTCCATGAATAATGAACCATTCATCATTCATTTACTGAACAAGTATTAAGTGAGTATCTTTTATGTGTCAGCCACTGTGTATCATTAGATTGTCCGTGATAGAACAGACATGATTCCAACCCTCACAAAAATCCAGTGAAAGACGAAAAGGTATAAATATATATTCACTCATAATTTTATAACTTGAGGGAGACAAGTGATAGTAGAACACAACAGGAAGACTTCTTTGAAGTAGTTATCAGGAGACAGATTAACAAAGAATTTAAGATCAAGAATTGCAAATTGGGTTTTGGAAGCCTATAAAAAGAAAAAGAGAACACAAAACCATCAGAGACCCAGAAGTGGCTATCATCCTAGGTGTGGGAGAACAAAGGAAAGAGGTTGGAACTTCAACATTTCTGAAGCTTGGAGGAGGACCCTGTTGAGCTGGAATTCAAAACTCTAAAGGGGGAACTGCTGGTGTTTCTGAAGGGCCACACTGACAATGATGCTGCTCCTGAGAAGTTTTAACAACTTCAAGCTAAAGGCTGCACCCAGAGCTCAGTGGGTAGAGTGCCACCCACATATCCCCAGGCTGGAGGGTTCGAACCCGACCCAGGCCAGCTAAACAACAATGACAACTGCAACAACAAAAACAACAACAACAAAAAACAATAGCTGATGTTGTGGCAGGCGCCTGTAGCCATAGCTACTTGGGAGGCTGAGGCAAGAGAATTGCTTAAGTCCAAGAGTTTGAAGTTGCTGTGAGCTATGATGCCACAGCACTCTACCAAGGGCAACATAGTGAGACTCTGTCTCAAAAAACAAAAACAAAAAATTCAAGCTAGAAATAAACTCCTGCTGCTGAGGTCAAGTGCTGCTGCTAGGGTTCAGAAACTTGGCTACATTCATGCTGACAGGAGGTCAAGGAACCCTGAAGTCCCCACTCTGCCTCCTGCCTTCCAGTTGCCTCCCAGTGTCCCTTACAATGTTTCAGAACATGGAAAGGTGGTTTGAAACTGAGAGACAGTAGCTTTGACTAAAACTCCCACAGTCACAAATTATATCTTAGGTAACCTGGAGGGAGATATAAGCTACTCAAACCAATACAAAGGAAAATTAATGTTAAAGCTCATGGCTAGGCTTGGTGCCTGTGGCTCAAGTGGCTAAGGCTCCAGCCACATATACCTAAGGTGCCAGGGTTCGAATCCAGCCTGGGCCTGCCAAAACAACAATGACAGCTGCAACCAAAAAATAGTTGGGCATTGTGGCAGGCGCCTGTGGTCCCAGCTATTTGGAAGGCTGAGGCAGGAGACTTGATTGAGCCCAGGAGTTGGAGGTTGCTGTGAGCTGTGATGCCATAGTACTCTACCCAGGGGGACAGCTTGAGGCTCTGTCTCAAAAAATAAAATAAAATAAAGCTCATGGCTACCTGTGTTATAGAGATGAGCCATGACTTATTACTGCTGTGACCAAACTACCACAAAATGTAGCTGCTTAAAACGTTTCATAGTTCCTGAGGGTTGGGAACCCAAGAGCTGATCAGGTGAGTGTTTCTGGCTCCGTTTCTCCTGGAGCCCCAGACATGTGATGGCTTGACTAGGGCGGTGGATCTGTTTCAGGTGCACTGCTCATGTGACTGGTGGCAGCAGGCTTTGGTTGCTCTGTAGAGCTTCTCATGACATGGCAGGTGCTTCTCCCAGAGAAACTGACTCAAAACAGGGTAGGAAAGTGACCAAGAAGAAAGCCACAGTGTCTTAGGATCTGATCTCAGAAGTAACCTTCCATCACTTCTGCCATATTTTATTGGTCACACTGAACAACTCTGGTATGATATCAGGGGACACTATGTAAGGGTCTGGATATCAGGAGGCAGGGATCATTGGAACCCATTCTGAAAAAGCTGGCAAGCACAGGGCTATGTGAAACTCTGTCACTTCCAGCTGTGGTGGCAGCTAGATGCCCTAAGTCCTGCCACAAACCACTGATCTTCCTATGCCTGCCTATAGCCTGCCCATGAACTCTGACTTCCCTCCTGTAACAATGGATGAAATGTTCAACTCTTATTTTAGCATGGGATCTCAGCCTCTCTTGCCTGCTCAAGGATTTTCATCCAGCACTGACACTGTTCTTTGCTGTGTCATTAATTCCTCCCAGTTACTGAATTATTTCCACTCATACTCACTAGCATCTTCCTGACCTCACCTGTGCCTCCACGCACGCTCCATTTCCCCTTGTCAGGGAAAAGAGAGGGAGTGTCTTGAAATGCTTTTCTGCACTTGTCTTCACCTCTTCATTTCCCATTCTTTAGTTCACCGTGAAAAGAGTTTGTTAATGATTTATTAAACCATGTAAGTTCAGTGTGATAGGAAACAATAGCAAGAGAAAAGGTATCGTCTAGAATCACATCATTTTAAGTCTGACGACTATCACCCTTTCAATCTTCTTTATGTACAGACACATGGTTTATATAATGAGAAAATTTTACATGCTGCTCTTCCATTGCCCTCTTGGTTTATGTCCCCCTCTCTCTATCTCTCTTGATACAGCCCGCTCCCCCTTCTGCTTTGTACACACACACATGCTTGCACACCTAGTGTGAACAAAATGGAGCATGTACTTCCACTTTCCTGCTGTCATGCAGAGAACATTTGTTTTTATAAAAACAGGATCATACTATAGATAATTCTCTGCAGCCTGCTGTTCTCATCTGACAAAACCCTGTGGAAAAATCTTCTAAACCAACTAGTACAGATTATGTGATCAATGTATACTTTTTAATTCAATTTTTTATACACTATTAATAGGAATTAACTCTTTTCTAGAGTTTCACCACTGCAACTAATGATGACATCCTATACGTATCCATGCATCCATATGCGCACGCGCGCGCGCGCGCACACACACACACACACACACACACACACACCCTGATATATTGGTCCTCCCCTTCCCACCCTATGAATAGATTCCTGGCAGTGGGATTTTGGGGTCCAAGAGAATGTGTATTTTATTTATTGATTGATTGTACAGACAAGGTCTCAACTATGTTGCCCAGGCTGATTTCAAACTCCTAGCTTCACGCAAACCTCCTGACTCGACCTCCCAAAGTGCTAAAATTAGGCATGTGAGCCACTGTACCTGGCCAATAATATGTATTTCTAATTTTAATGGCTTTTGCCAGATTGTTTTCCAAAAATACTATAACATTTCAAATTTCTTTCAGAAATACAAGAGAATTTCCTTCCCATCCCTGACCCCCATTCTTTCTCAAGAGTATTACCCTGATAAATTTTTACCATCAGGTGAACTGTGCAAGCTGATTTTAACATTGTAACATTGATTTTGAACACCAAAATCAAATTTTAAAACTTAAAAATTAAAATTTGGAGTATCAGCTACTCATTTCCAACGTAAATCTTATATTTGTGCATCTACCACTAGAAAATCTGAAATCTGTTTAAAACAAATTATTTAAATCCAAACACTTTTATTAAGTCCTTTCTACATAAATTAACTACAGCCATATAAAGTTTCATATGAAGAGTTTTGTGTAAAATAATATTTGACACAATTATACATTTTCAAAAATTTATTTTCATTCTTAGGAGGGATTGTAATAGCCAGATTTAGTTGCTTGTTTTTTTGTTTTTAAATGCCATATAAGAATATATAGAGTGTCTTTAAAATGAATGCAAATATATTAAGAATTACTTTACTGGGTGGCACCTGTGATTCAAAGGAGTAGGGTGCCAGCCTTATATGCCGGAGGTGGTGGGTTCAAACCCAGCCCCGGTCAAAAACTACAAAAAAAAAAAAAAAAGAATTAATTTACTAACATGCACAATATATGTGAAAACATTTTGGGATAATTTAAGAACATTTTTCAGACCTTGAATTCTGTGACATCCAAGCTTGTTTGGTACACATGCCCCCGCTGTAAGCATACATACACCCTCCTTCTACATGCTCATATCTATAATAAAAAAAAAAAAAACCTTCCTATTTTGTCTTTGATTTTCCTGGAGGTTTGTTAAGTGGTTCATAAATATATCGTCTATAAATAGTCATATACCGGAAGTAGCTCAAAACAAGAACAGTGAAGAACATTAGCAACAGGATAAAGAGGAAAGCAGCTACCACGTAGGCACTGGGGCTGAAATGAGATAAAAAATAAAAAGTCATTAGACATTGTTCACACTTTGGTTGTTAATTTATTTAGTCAAACTTTAGAATAGACTATGATGCCATCAACAGAGATGATGATTCACAAGACACGACATGTACCCTCCCAGTGTTTACCTTTTAGTGTTTGAGGTGTGTGTGTGTGGACACCACTTATTAGATGATACTCTCAGGTGGGACCCAAACATCTGACTTTTCACCCGGGACTCTGCATGGGTTCCTCCCATCAGAGTGGATTGGTTTCTTAAAATGAGCTTGCCAGAATGAAAAGCTCAGAAGACGACACTGAGCCTTGAGGGAGGTCAACCTTTAATGGCTGATGAAGCAGGTGAGGCCCTCTTTACTAGACACAGAGAGGGTGTTAGGTGAAGTTCTTTCTCGAGGGGAGAGAAGGATGGCTTGGCCGTGGGGTGCAAGCTCACTCTTAGAATTGTTTGAAAGCAAGAAATGACTATATACTCTTAGATGGCCGGGGCCAGGTTTGAACCTGCCACCGGCCATCTAAGCAAAATGTCTTTATTTTCCGCTTCCCTTTATTGGGAGCTAGTCATGTACACCACATTGATCAATAATCTTAACATCCTCATTCTTATCTTAAACTATAGAAGAGAAAGAAAGTCTGGGAAAGTGAGATCATAGGATTAGCCTAAAGAAAGAAAGTCCTGGAAAGTAAGACAACCATCTTAAGCTAGCCTCAGGCTGGTCCTCTCTGAAGACCTAAAGGAACTACACGTTATCTGACTTCTATTGTTAAAGTTAAAGGTCAGGATAAATGGGGGAGTAAAACCTTTTTCTTCTATGTACTCAATTAAATTTCCGAGAAATAGGCTCCATGACTATTTTCTTAGTCTGGAGACCCTGCACTTACAATGTAGTATTTTACTCACATCATTATGATGGAGTGTTCTTTTCACTCACATCAACCTTTGAGTCATGTCCTCTGCACAGATGGGCTGTTTCAACCCTTATCTGACAGGCTGACTTGACTACACAGTTGGGGTTCCCTGTAGGAGGTTGTTAAGCCTGGCCTGCAGGCCCCCACTGTGTTTTCCCAGGTCCCTTAGGTCTTGACAAAAGCGCATAATACTCGCAAGTCTTTTCGCTCAGTTTCTGGAATTAAAAGAGCACATTTCATTTAATTTTTGTGGGAGTTTACCCCACAGAGGGAGTAGCCAGAGAAATTTAGGACAACCAATAGAAGTATACAACAGCCAAAGGAAGAGTCAGTGCTATGAAAGATCCAATAAGACCGAAAAATATCTTGTTAGCTTAATATAGGCCAAAGCTATTCTGATGAGAACTAATTGGTCGAGTGATAAGATAGAAACCAGACTGGGTGGGTTGTAGAACAGGGAAATGGAGAACGTGAGTATAGACAAGATTTTGGGGAAGTTCTGTCTTACAGAGGAGAAATCTGAGGGTTATTAAATACCTATTGGAGGGATCTAGTTGAGAAAACTGAACATACAGAAGAAAGAAGGATTAATTGATTTAAAAGCTCCCTTAGAAAGTGGGAAGGGATAAGGTATAACAGGTGGAAGAATTCTATTTAAAGAGGAGGAATAACATCTCTTTTTTTGGTAATGGTATGGAAAGAGGAAAGGTTGGGTAGATTTTTATGTTTGGAATGAGAAGTAGAGAAAGTTCCTAATTTCTCTGTAAAGGGGACAAGACACTCAGAGGAGAAAGCTAATTTGATAAAGTCAGAAATAGTTGTAACAGTGTAAGCACTGGTTGATCAGAGTAAGATTCCCAGGCAATTTGGCGATCTACTTAAAAGATAGTGATGAGGGGCAGTGCCTGTGGCTCAAAGGAGTAGGGCGCTGGCCCCATATACTGGAGGTGGCAGGTTCAAACCTGGCCCCGGCCAAAAACTGCAAAAAAAAAAAAAAAAGTTGGTGACGAATCTTTCCTGCCAGAATCTTGTCTGAACTGATGCTTCTGGAAGGAGAGAAGTATTAAGGCTTTTTACTCTGTTCACTAATGACTGAGGTATGACTGTGGGGGTGGATGGCTGAAGTGCAGTAGAGGATGAAGTCTGATGTTGGATGCTGGATGAGGACCCTGATGGTAGGGCTTGCTGTGCAGAGGAAAATGATGTAGCCAGGCCAAAGTCATTGATGAACAAAGGGGAGTTGGAGAAGATATAGCAATCACAGAGAGAGCTGGGGGGGTGGGAGGGGGGCTGCAGCAGATGCCATGAACGTCCGAGGATCAGGATAGATTTGGGGTTTATTTATTTTTGTTTTGTTTTATAAGAATGAGGGTAAAAAATGATCTGGAAGTGGTCATGAAGCCCTGAGGTTCATGGGGAGTGTGTGTGAGGAAATAGCCTTACATGAGAGGGCTGAGGGGGAAGCAGGGTCTCAGGGGAGATCCTGGTTTTACCTGTGGAGATGGAGGGAGACCTGAGAGGACAGCTGAGGGTTTAGGTAGGTTTGCTGGGTAAGTGGTGGCAATCTCAGTGATCAGAAAGGAAGAATTTAGAAAGTGGTAGAGGAGTTGGGCACAGGGCTAGAAGCAAAGGGAGGACCAAGCTCTCTGTCTCCTATAAGCTGATCTCCAATCATTGTTCATGAAAAGGGCCTTCTTACTAGGAAGGGTTCACCACCAGCTAGGCCCTGTCTGTCTGCCTCTGGTACCCTTCAAGGCCAGGTGCTAAAAGAGGCTAAACTATACTCCCTAACCTCATGGACCATCCTTTGTGCTGTGCCCATATTCCCTGGCTGCTAGAACCTAGCTGCTGGCTGGTGAGAGGAAGTTCGGTGAGATCCTCCTTCTTTGCTCTCTCTCCTTTCACTCTGACTCAACTCGACTCCCTCTTCCATTGGTGGGTACTTGGGTGGACATACCTTAATATTCACCTAAATAAAATATACTAACCTAATGAGGAAGGGAAGTCATTGCAAAGGGCTTAGAATATGTTTCCCAAAGTTACTCAGAAACAGCTAGTGGTTTATCTCACTTACAAATTATTCACACAATTAACCTTTCATTAACACAAAAATACCAGGAGTCATAATATTTATAGGAGGGTCATGAGTAACTTAATTGTTTTTTCCACTTTTGTTTAGCATTTTACAAAAGGACCCACCAAAACCCAAATCCCAAACATCAGGCCCAAGACAGAGATGTAATGTCATTTAAGGTCCTAACTTTGGTATTAAGACTTTTTTACTCTGTTCACCAAGGGAACCGGAGCTGAGTCCAGGGAAATGCTTTCACAAGCTGTGTCCTGGATGCATCACAATAATGGTCAGGGTTTGAGAACTGATTCTGGCTTAGAGCAGAGGACACAGTCACTGTGACTTCCCGATCCCTGATGCTACATTCTGTAGGTGGACTTGAGCGACATGTTTGATAGGAAGACAGTGGCTATTGAATTGGATGGAACAAAAGGGGACTCTTGCTGCTGTCACAATTCTCAGGAGTTCCTGCTGTATCTTTGGTATAATATACACATAGAATTTTTAGAATGGCTGTACAGAGCAGAAGTAAAATACCAAGTTTCTGTCATTCGGGAAAATAGATTCATAAATAGTGAAAAAAATCTAAACATAGATATATAAAAGCTATTGAATTTGCAATGAACAGTTTGTTCAACTTTTTTTGAGGGTTCATTTCCATTGTATACTGTATAATAATATTTTTTATAATGGGATTTAGGCTGTGGACCCTGAAGAGCAATTGCATAGACTCTGTTTTTAGGAGGCACTGGGGACAGGTGCTTTGTTTTTAGCCGCCACTTGTATCTTTTAGAAATGTCCTTATTAAACCCTGGTAGGCCTTGCTCATTACCTGGGAATTGTTCCAAAGGTCTCTATTGCAAAGATAGCTGTTAGGTTACAGAAGCTGCAAATCAGAAAAATAATATTAAAGATTAAATTAAGTACAATATATTTAAACACTCCACATCTCTATGGTAACAATCAAATCATATATATAATCTTAGTTAAGGTGTAATTTTCTTGACAGGGGACAGATGGACAGAACAGATACATTTATATAATAGCTGTGATGACGTCTCCATTTGCACATCGTAGGCTTCTTCAAGGTTCCTCAGAGCTCACTGTCCTAGCCTTATGTTATTTTGATAGTGATTCCCAAGGAAACAGTGACAATGATATTGAAAAATAACTAACAATAAGGATTGACAGAAATAATAAACAGCTAACACTTACTGAGCATTAATAGTTACTGAAAATAAATACTAATGAGCCTTTGCTGTATACCAGGCAGTGTTTCTAATGCTTAGGTGTATTATGTTAGTTATCTTCATAGCAACCCTTCCTTTTAGAAGAGGAAACTAAAGCTCAGATAGGTTAATCAATGTGCAAAAGTTGGCACAGTTGTATAACAGCAGAGCTAGGATTGGAATTTAGGTTTTTGTGATCTTGGAGCTCATGACGTTCATCTGATGTCAGCTGAGTCCTTCAAGAGGCTTCTAATCTTAGGAATTTGGTATATGGAACTGTATTGTCCTTTCTAAAGTTATTGAGTATCTCTCGTAACTTAGCATGTTGCTTGGAATAAGGCCAGATACAGCTAAATAGACACTTATGAACTGATTTCCTCCATCTGCATGTAGAGGAAAGATACAGCTAAATAGACATTTATGACATGATTTCCCCCATCTTCATGTGAGAGAAGACAGAACAAAGGAACTTCTGTGAAGTGTTTGATGTATGCTCAGCAAAGTTAGAGATTTTTACTCAGGGGCTTCATTTATGCCTCAGAATGCTATACGATACGTATTTTTGACCCACTTTACTGATAGAAAAATACACTCAAAGAGATCAAACAATTCGCATAGTAGTGGCAAAATTAGGATTCAAGTCAAAATAGTCTACCATTATACCTACTTGTGGAATTGACACGTAAACACGAAACAAACAACAATACAAGATACTGTATTGTAAATACTCATGAGCGATGTAGACACTTATCACAGAAATTTTCAGAGCAAGGTAATTATTAAGGCCTAAGGCTAATCAAAAAAACTAATGGTAGTGTCTTAAAGATGGTTGGAGGTTTAAATAAGCAGAGATAAAGGGCCAGGGCATCCCAGATGTAAAAAAAGATGAGCAAAGACTGGGTACAGGAATGAGTTTGTCAGGGCTAAGAGATAATGAGGAAGTGTGTTGGTGCATGGAGAGGAAAGCAGTGGGCACGCACGTGTGCGTGTGTGTCCATGCTCACAAGCTTGCTCACATGTACTTTGACAAGGGCCTTAACGAAAGGCTTAGGAACTTGGACTTTACCCTTTTTGTATGAAGGAGTCATGGCTTTTGAACTTGATTTAAGAGTAAAAGGAGTTAGAATGTAGAGATTGACTGCAAGTGGACCATATAGAAAAAATTATAAGTAGTAGTAAAGAACCCAGCTCTGCGGTAATGGGGTCTAGGCTTGAGTGGAGATAGTTGTGACTAAAAAGTGGGCAAGGTTGACGTTGACAGCATGACATTGTGATAGACTTAGCACGGAATAAGCAATTTTAGATTTTTATAGTTTTAAAGTTCTCAGGACTTTTCTAAGTACCTCATTCAAGAATAAAATACAGAGGAGTAGGCTCAGCGCCTGTGGCTCAAGTGGCTAAGGTGCCAGCCACATACACCTAAGGTGGCGGGTTCAAATCCAGCCCAGGCTGCCAAAACCAACAATGATGGCTACAACCAAAAAATAGCCAGGTGTTGTGGCGGGCACCTGTGGTCCTAGCTACTTGGGAGGCTGAGGCAGGAGACTCGCTTGAGCCCAGAAGTTGGAGGTTGCTGTGAGCTGTGATGCCACGGTACTCTACCCAGGGGGATAGCTTGAGGCTCTGTCTCAAAAATAAATAAATAAATAAGTAAATAAATAAATACAGAGGAGTATTAGGGAGCTTTCATTTTCACCTGTGTTTAAGTGAGAGAAAGTCAGGAAACAGTATTGTAAACTAATGTTAGGAAGAAAGAGAAATAGCAATTTATAAGTTGTGTCAGCAGGGTTGTGTGAGGTTTAAGATTTAGTTTTATAGAATTAATGTTTTTAGAAAAAAATATATTTTCAGAGTTCACCATAGAAGTCATCTAGGCCTTGGATTTTCTTTGTTGTAATGTTTTAAACTATGAATTTAATTTATTTTTTTCCTTACTTATTTAAAGTTTCTTTTTTGAATATTCACAGGGCTATATAATCATCTTCACAAAAATCAACTTAGTTCTATCACCTTCAAAAGAAACCCTGTACCCACTAGAAGTCCTGTTCTCCCCAACTCCCCTCTAAGACAAACACGGAATCTATTTCCTATCTCTATACTTTTGCCTGATCTAAACATGTCACATAAATGGAATCATACGGCATGTAATATTTTGTGCATGGCTTCATTCACTTACAGTGATATTTTCAATGTTCATCCACATTGTAATAGGCATCAGTGCTGCGTTCCTTTTTATGAAATGCCAAATCATATTGTATATATGGGTATAGCTATGGCACATTTTACATGCCCATTCATCCCTTGATGGACACTTGCTTGCCCCTGCACACTCTATTTTTTGAGACAGGGTCTCATTTTGTCACTTGGGCTAGAGTACAGTGGTGCCACCACAGCTCATTGCAGTCCTTAACTCCTGGGCTCAAGCAACCCTCCTGCCCCAGCCTCCCAAGAAGCTGGGACTATAGATGCCCTTGACCAAAACCCATTATGTACTTAGTGACCTATATATGTAATTTAAAAAACTTCCTTCTAGTTTTTCCCAAGGTAAACGTGCACTGGAAAGGGGAAATGCCCAGCTTTTACAGTTTTATTTTGACATTAGCTCTGAGCTAACACTAATCCCTGAAGATTCCAAAAGCCTCTGTGGTCCATTGGTCAGAAAGTGGGCTTAAGGAAAACAGGTGACAGATGTAGTTTAGACTAAATTCACCTTACAGTAGGTACAGTGGTTCTCATAATTGTTTCTTTATTCCTGAATGTAGATTTCCCCACACTGTTGCGTTGGGGTTTCACGAGAAACAGACAGCGTCACCACAGGTGCAGTCTTGCATCTGTAATTATTAAAGTGAAAGAGAGAGACTACCTGCTAATGGCAAGTAGCAAAGCTTTATTGTTCAAGACCACCTTTTATAGTTGGCTGGTCACGTACACATTATTAATTAACAAGCAAAGCATTCATACTATCTTCTAAAGTTATTTCAACCTTCAAAGAGACACAAAGTTTGAAACCTTGA
>CAUYQV010018560.1:0-15683 GCA_963574575.1 Galagoides demidoff
CACCTGTGGTCCCAGCTACTTGGGAGGCGGAGGCAGGAGACTCACTTGAGCCCAGGAGTTGGAGGTTGCTGTGAGCTGTGATGCCATGGCACTCTACCCAGGGGGACAGCTTGAGGCTCCGTCTCAAAAAAAAAAAAAAAAAAAAAGAAAATTCCTACTGGACATCAGAGAGCACCACTCTGGCCTCAGAGCCCAGGGAGTAGCCCACCTGCCTACCTAGGAGCAGAGCGGAAGGGGTCCTCCCTCTCAGCCCTATTCCAGGGATCCCCTCCCAGTGCTAATGGGTTCACTGCCACCAGCCTCTGACAAGTAAGGCAACACCAGTTTTTTGTTGTTATTTGTTTGTTTTTGAGACAGAGTCTCACTATGTCGTCCTGGGTAGAGTGCCGCAGCATCATAGCTAACAGCAACTTCAAAGTCCAGGGCTCAAATGATCCTCTTGCCTCAGCCTCCCAAGTAGCTGGAACTGCCCGCACCCGCCACAACACCTGGCTATTTTTTAGAGATGGGGTCTCGCTCTTGCTCAGGCTGGGCTTGAACTCGTGAGCTCAAGCAATAGACCTGCCTTGGCCTGCCAGAATGCTAGGATTACAAGCATGAGCCACTGCACCCGGCCTTCATCAACACTGGTCTTGATTCTGCCCAGGTCACCTGGGTTTGGCTATCTGCAGCATCTCCAGGAAGGAGTCCCTCTGTTCCTTATTCCACTTTCTCTAGACACACAAGTATTTTTTTGTGGGCCATAAAAGCAGAGCCAGTTCTACTGCGTATCAGGCCCCTAGGGCTCCCCTCAGAATGGCCACTCTGGAAATCCGGAGTAGGTGGCCCAGCCACAGAAGCTGCTCTTAGGGGCTGGCATTCACAGGAGATATCACATTTTACAGAGTACCTATTTGATTAAGAAATGTCTTAGATTTTTTTTCGCCTTTGTCCTTTATTTTTCTCCTTCTGCCTTATTAATCACATACTGGGGAAATAAAACAGCTCTGATCTTTGTCTTTCAAAGTTTGTGTCCTTGCTGTGTTGGGCAGTTGAGCTTTACCCAATGGGTTCGACTCCATGAGCCTTGCTTCAAATTGCCTGGAATTTGAGTGTGTGAAGAATGTCTTCCATTTGTCCCTCCAGACGCCCCTTGTGCACATGGCTGGCAAGGGGACGCTGGGTGCAGTCTGGGCGCTTAGGCGAGGCCGTCGGCAGAGGCCTTCTGTTCTCCATGCGGGCTTCTCACTGGGGCAGCTGGGCTTCCTCCCAGCAAGGTGGTTGGGTTCCAAGAGCAAGCAATCTTCCAAGAAGAAGGGAAGTAGAAGCTCCCAAGAACAGAAAAGGAAAAGCTGCCAATATCTCAAGGACTGGGCCTAGAAACTGGAACAACATTGCTTCTGCTGTGTTCTTTTGGTCAAAGCAGTCAGCGCCATCTCTGATTCCTCAGTGAAAGGAATATCATAGAGTTTTAGATGATTTTTAATGCACCATGTTTTATAAGTAGCCTCTTCTACAGGCCCTCTCCGGGGTACAGTGACTATTGTCCCCCTTTGCTCCATCCAACCTGGGTTTGGCACTAGCGTCAGTACCACACTATCCCTGGTGTGGTTTTCCTAACCCCTGCTTACACATTTATAATAGTCACTCTATTAAATGCCCCTCAAAATATCCAGTTTGAGCATACTCAGGTTGGCAACATTTCTCTGCTAAGTGCCTGCTTGTCCCCACAAGCACATTACAACTCCCCCAACTTCCACCTGCCCCCAAACTCCCCAGACACCAGTCTCCACTCAGCTTTGCCTGTCCCTGTCTCTGTGGCTCTTGGAACACCTCTACTCCGTGCAACTGGCTCACTTATCAAAATAATTCATGCTACCATGCTCATGGCTTCACACCCCGCCTCTCCCAGGAAAATGTTTATATTATTACAGAGTTTCTCAAGAGTCAAAATCTTAAGCCAAAGAGAAATTCGAAACATAGGAATTGGTGACCCTCCAAGTAGTTCACCTCACAGAGTGTTTTTGGTCAAGCTGGGCATTCAGATTCCCTCAAACCATACAGATCTTTCTGCTATCAGTCTGCCCCAAGACTGCGGCCTTGACCTTGCAGGGCTTGAAGGTCCATTTTCCTTACTTTGGCTTCCCCCTGGTGACCCTCATGCCTTCACTGGGGGGACTATAATAAATCCAGAGTCCATCACCCTTAAAAGGGCATGTTGATTATCCTAATGCCTCATTTCATCCAACGATGAATGAATTTCCATCAAATAAAGGATAAAAGTTTTATTTCTGATACTGCAAAGGATAGCATTTTCTGGACTCTTACCTAGAACTCAGATAATTATAGTATCTGTCACATTCTTAATCAGCAGAGCCAAGAAAGACAGCAATAAATTACTTCTGAAACACTTTTCCAACTTCTAGTGTTTTCAGAACTTCTTTTCATCAGTTAATCAATTAAAGGAATACTTATCTGAACAGCTACCATATGTGGTAGGCATTATACTCGGCACTAGGTAGGAATCAATGATGAGCAAAAACAGACATGGACTAGAAGATAACTGATGTTAACCAACTAACTGCATGAGTTTCATGGTATTATGAGTTTATAATATAAAGAACTGTCATCTTGGGGAGGTCAGAGATAGATGTCCATCGCCCTTAAGTCCTACTAATGTTCTTGCTCTCTACCAAGTTCATCCCTACCCTGTGATACCCATGAAACAGCTGAAGTGAAAGCATTAGTCCCTGTTGTTTAGAGCCCCAAGAAGCTGAGTACTAGAGACTTCTAATTGCATGGCCCTGTCAGCCCCATGGCCCAGCCTCCCCACCCTATGAGCTATCAGGTGCTGTAGGACACCACCACTCCCTTCAATGGGAGAGGTCTGAATTGGTTATTAGGGGGCTTCTTGTAAGGGGCATGAACCTTGCTACTAAGTGGAATGATTAGGTCTTCTCTGACACCTACCTTCTGTTGTGCCCAACTGCCCAAGGACCCCCACCAGCCGTGTGCTGCTTCTCCATGGGACACAGGAGCCCTCTTACACTGGGGCAGTTCCAGCCCCACTTACCAGGACACCCAAATGGCAATATTGCTAGCGATGTTAATGGTGTACCTGGCTCGGCTGTTCTTCCTCCCTGGTTCCATTAGTCTGGTGCTTCACCAGTTTAGTGGACTGTCTCTCCCTATGTCTCTGGGCTCTCTCCTGATATTGACTCTTTGTTGCTTCTCCCAAATGCTGGTATTGCCACTTACCAGCTACGTGCTTTGGGGCAATATATTAAAACAAGCTCTTTCTGCATCTATAAAAAGAAAGAGAGGGTGAGATAATAATTTCTGCTTTCCTGGAATAAACAACAGCCAGCCTAATACAGTGCCGGGAACCCAGAAAGCAGTCCATAAACATTCGTTTTCTTTTTGTTCATACAAATCTATCTCCAAAACTCCTCCAACTGAGTCTATACTCACTCATTTGCCCTAAGACTAAAACAAGAGTACACAGCATTGAACACACTCCCTTTGCTGAAACAGAACATTCAGGACTGCATCCTAAACCATGTGGAGACGAGAAGATGTATCCAGAGACCACCAAGGGTAGGGGATGAGCTATATTTTCACATGGCAGTGAAAGTTTGAGTGGTGGAGAGATGCTCTTTTGGGTCTAAGTGATCCCTTCAATCTTGAGTGAGGATATTAGAAAGATTATTGTTCCAAATAAAAAGACAGCTGATTGCCCCCAGCATACTATACTGGTCTGATTCAGGCCCACAGCCCCTTCCCCACTCCAACCTCCACTCTGTGAGGCCAGAGGAGGAAGCAAAAACTGGCAGGAACCCTACACTGTCCTGAAAAGAACAAGCTGGCGCCCCCCCAACTGCTCCAAACAAAACAGTATATATGAAGGCTTCTACGTCACCAGCAATACCAACAATCCGATGCAGATAACCTTTCCCAGCTGAGTCAAGAATTTAATAGGCTCCCTCTGCCTGGCTGGGAAGGAGGCTGTGAGACAAACACCATGAGGTTAGGCACGAGCCCCCTGTCTGCATAAAAGCATGTGGTTCTGCACACCCAGAGGACAAGGCTGTCTCTCCTTGGGTAACCTTGCTGGCAGCAGTGGCTTTGTGAGAGTGTGGACTTTCATCATATTCAAAAGATTCTACATTTAAAAGGGGTTAAGCTGGAGGAAGCTGGAGAAAAAGGAATCAGGAAAGGCCTACTGGGGCAGCATACACCTTCAACCAAATTGTCACCCCAGGGCCTGAGCGGGTGGTACACAAAGAGGGCCTTTCTCTCTCATACACATGCTTTCCCTAAAGCAAGGCGCCATCTCAATAATAGCGATAATGATCACCATTTATTAAGAGCTGACCATGGCTGGACTCTCACTTTACACGCCTTGTTTAGTTTAATCCTCATGACTACTCCTTAAGGTAAATACTATTACTTTTGTTTTACTTCCCCCAGGGCAGAGATGACAAATCGCCAGCCCCAGGTCACAACAGCTAATAAGAGGTTAAGCTACAGTTCCAACTTGTGAAGAATAATGAAGAGCACAACACCTTAGAATCCCAGGCCCTGCAGGGGAAGGGCTTTTAAGTCTGAGACTCAGAGGAACAGAGGGGGTCTTGAAGGAAACCCAGTCATTCACTGCAGGCTTCCCTCACCCGTTTACCAACTTCGAGAAAAACAGTCTCCAGGGCCCTTAAAGAAACATCACCGCTTCCCTGTGGCACACACTGTAAATTGTGCCAGGGACAATTATAGGACTTGCCTCTTATCCTACTCCTTATTTAAGGTCAAAGCCAGGGCCACCTTCCTTTGTGGTGTGTGACCTGTGAGTCACACAGGGCTCTTTACTCTGTTATCATCTTAGAAGTTTTAATTTTTTAAAACAAGAAGACCTGCTTTTTCATTTTGCAATGAGCCCCATATCAATTATATCCCCCTCTGTTCAGGGGGCCCTGGACAGAGCCTTAGGGTAAGGGGAGGGGAGGCAGCCAGGAACCTTACAGACCCTGCTCATAGGATGTGTGCTGCCCAGTTAGAGCACTGCCCATAGTGGGGTCTTGAGAGCACAGATCAGCACCTTTGTAATGAACACAGGTGAAACAGTCACACAAAATTTTTCTGCATAGCAAAATTTTCCTGTTAAAGATTTGAGGGAAATGCCACATTTTATATATAGCAGCTGGTACCAGCTGCTAAAAGTAACCATTCCATATTCTAGGTTTTAACTCTAGCTCATAAAAATAATCACAAAGAAAAGTTTGCTCCCCTTTCCTTATCACTGCTGAGTTTAAGCATTTTAAGTGCACAAGTATTGCAAGTATTACAATTTTGTTCAGATTTCCACTGGAATACAGGGGATCATAGGGAAAAAAGGAGCATGAGTAGCTACCCAAGTGCGCAGAGTACACAGGAACAGGATTATAGACTCTGATGGCAAACATCCTACTGTTTATCATATCCTATGCCCCAGGGCTTGCTTTAGTTTACTGTATTTAAGAAGCCTAAATAAAGAGACCCCCAAGGTTTGACTATGACTGTGCTCACCTAACATAGCATTTGCTTTTACCTAAAGACAAAAGGGAAATTCATGTAATTCTCTTGGTGGAGAATTATCCTCTTTCAAATCATAATTTCATGGCATTTCAGTATATAGGTGATAGGAACCCAAGTAGATATAAAAAATTAAACAGGGTTTGCAAAGTTGATTTTTAAGAGAAGACCAAAGACAGACAGGGTACCAAAAGTACCAAAAGAGTGTATACACATTTTAGGAACAGGAAGAACTATATTAAAATTGCAATACTCCACATATACCAATTCACAAAAGATGAATACAAGTCACATATGGGCACCTCTTGTAAGTGCAGAAGTCAAGTGTGACCTGAGTATTACGATTTCAATACAGTTCTTTCCTTTCTTGAAATATGTACACATTTTTTTGGCACCCTCTGTATTTTGACATGTAGGTCAATAACACGCGTGCGCACACAGACACACTTACTTTACCTCCTTAATTCAAAGACTAGAGATTTCCCCCTATAGTTCTGGTGCGGAAGCTAACACCAATAATGTTTATTCCAAGATATCTTCACTCATTCATTCACTCACAGGGTCAGGTCAAAACATGTAGGTACCCTGAATAGGCTAATAGTTTAGAATCTCTTTCCCCCAATATCCTTTCACTGTTTTTTTCAACATTTATTTCACGGAGGTGGGAAAATGTGATTTGGTGTTAATAAAACATGAATTATGTCTTTGTTTAGAACTCATATGTCAACTATCTTCTCATCTTCTGAGTATTCTCAAAGCAAAATTCCACTCACATAAGAGCATTAGTGAGCAACATAATTTATTGGCCCATTTGTAACCGTGAGGCAGAAAGGTATTTATGTTGAACAGTAGACAGTATTTTACTTGAAAAGTTCCTACTAGATTTGTTTCTCCTACCAAATGGCTCTTCTTGGCCTCGCAGCTACCCAATATTCTCAACCTCAATGTTTCTCTCTCTTTTCACTTCCCACCCACTCTCAGCCCCACTGTTGCAGTTCCTACTCAAGTCTTAAGGTTTTCCAGCAACTTCTGCTAATATTTATTATTTTCTTGAATTAGGTCTAAGATCCCTTTGTTGAAGAGGAAGATTTTGTTTCTGTATCGGTACATTAGCTGATGTGTGTCAGAACGTTCACAGCAATGCTTCTCATAAAAGCACAAAACTGCACACAGACCAAATGCCCAACAGCAGGATAAATGGTGGTGCATTCATTCGATAGCGAAAATGAACATCTTCAGTTATAGGCAACAACGTGGGTGACTCAGAGGTAACATGACGCTGAACGGCGAAAGGAAGTCTCAGGAGACCATAGACAGCATGATGCTCTATTAACAAAGAACTAGAACAACTAAACTAAACACGATATTGTGAAGACACAAATACGGATGTAATAAAACCGTTTTTTAACCGAGTAAAGGAATGATAAAGACAGATTTCAGATTAATGGTTATAGGAAGGGGAGGAGACAGGGTCTGAGAAGGGGGAAGAACACACAGGTAGATTTCTCTGGCCTGCCTCTGTGTTGTGATAGGTTCAGAGGTGTTTCTTATGTAATAAATACATCAAATAATAGAGGGCTATATTTGAGCCAGTGATAAACCAGGGAGTATAATTAACCCAATTCTGGGTGCCTGAAGAGTATTGTTTTTAAAAGATCCTTTTTGTGCTTACTAAACAAAAAACATCTAATTGTTAGAATTCATTCTTCTTAGAACACAGAAGAAGGTAAAAGATACTGAATGGAAGCAGATCTTGACGCTTTGCCACTGATCTAAGAAGTTATCTATAAAACCCCCTAGTTAACTGGCACTATATTCCCACTTTAGAGTCCCACTTAGTCTCCTGTGAAAATGCCAGGATGCCCCTCCCCTAGCCAGACTGCGTTTGTTCATTCACACGTTCCTTCCTTTATTCACTTGTTGGCCAGACACTTACAAATCATCTATGCACTTGGACTTCTCTTGGGCTCTAGGGCTGCAAAGACGTTTAAGAAAGAGCCTCCATCCTCAGGAGTTCACGGTGCAGTTAGAGTAAAACACACAGGACAGAAACTGACAACGTGACAAACTGGAGGGTTAGGAACCAAGGGCCACGGGAACCCTGAGCAGGGGGGAGAAAGAGGGAAGGAAGGAGGGAGCCTAGGCTGAGTGCCGTCTACCACTCGGGTCTGCCAGAAGCTCTGCGTATCCACACAGGCTTAATCCTCACGGCAGCCCTGAGAGGGAGTCACTACCTTCCTGTTTTCCTGCTGGGGACACCCTGAAGTGGCTGACACTGATGAGAGGAGGGCATTTCACCTGAGTCTCCACAAATGCCCAGTTTCTCAGGTGCCAAGCTGGATGGGCTTTCCAGGTGGATGAAACAGGTGTGGAGGCCCAGAGCTCCCAAAGGCGTTTGTAAACATCAAAGGAAAACCACATTGGGCAGCTCTAGAAATGTAAAGATGCCTAGTCTCAAAATACCCTTGCTTCCCACTACTCCAAAGACTGGCAGAGACGAATTACCCAATTCCACCTGTGTAGAACACCGACATACCCTCTAGGGAGACAAAAAGACTCCTCGGGGGAGAGAAACGTGTGTTCAAAATAAACCTGCTCCTTTGTCCTGCCCTTGTTACTGTTCTCCCACTGTCTTTCTGCCAAGAGTCCTCCATATAGTCTTGCAATCAGTTAGTAAATCCAGCCAGTATGACCGGGAGGCAGAGGAAGAGCAGCAGACTCCAGCTACTTGCAGTGAGCAAAGACTGGCTACCCCAGGGGACAGTGGGGGCTGCGGAGCCTGTACCCACCCATCTCCACCCCACCAACCCACACAGACACACTCGTGCAGTCCCCGAGACAACCCGCCTCCCCAGAGAAGCCTGACTCTGACATCATCTCTTAGTAAGACTCAAAGGGGATATTTCCCATTTCACAGTCACTAAGACCTCCTCTGTCAGGGACCCAAAGCCCCAGGGCCCACATGGAAATTGTTCCTGTAAACTAGATGGGAGATCTCTGATAGTATCCTTTAACTGGAACCTCTTCCGTGGAAGGGCCTCTAGGGATAGAAGACAGTGGGTTTTGGAAACAAAAGGTGGAGAGTTAGAACCCTGCTGTGACTCTGGGCACCAGGGAATAAAGCCCCCAGCTGCTCACAGGAGAAGGGGTGGAAGGAGAGCACCATGTAAGAAGCTAACAGACGCGTGGCAGGTAAACAGCAGAAGCCATTGGAGGTAGCCACTACCACTTCCTCCTTTTTCTTCCAGAACTCTCCTGAAAGGTCTCCTAGGATGTGCAGCTTCTTGCTTCAATCTGCTCCACGTACAGTCTCTTCTCATGCCCATAGACAAGACTAATCCTTGAGCATTTCTGATGGAAAACCAACCATGATCAATACAAAGAAATCACCAATCGAGCCCTACAAGGTTGGTACATTATGAGAGTACTTGAATATTTTCAAAGTGAGACCCACAAAACCTCTCCTTCGCGTCCTTCCTACTGAATGGTGCTACTCCCAGACTGTTATTTAATATGCCTTTCAAGTCCCTTCCCTGTCTCTCAAACAGCCCTCTGTTGAAACCCCCTGTCTATCACTGTCACCACCGTGGCAGACTCCCAAACAGCTCTCACTCTCCCCACCTTCACGTGCTAGCTGAAGGTACAGGAAACACACAGACAGGGATTACTGTGAAACAGCAACGACAATGACCCACAAGGTGAAATGTCTGAATGTCCAAAGCGTATTGCAGATAGAAAATTCTGGAAGAGCCAAGAGGGGAGTGAGAACTTCAACCAGAGGCAAGAAAAACAGGAGAAGCATTAAGAGGGGGGAGTGGTGAAAACTGTGGGACACTGTCACGACCGCGTAAATGATCACGCGAGACACGGATTGACAGTACGAGCTGCAAGAGGTGAGGCTAACCATAGGTGCAGGATAGCCCTGAGCACTTCTCGCTGAGTCCTTTTATTGAGACGATACATAATGGGTGGAAAGATTACTAAGCAAAGACATGCAGGAGCTGCGTGCTCAGGGACCATTTGCTTTAGGGGCTACGTGCTCAAGAAAATGATCTCATATGGGCGAGCAAAAGGAGGTAAAAAGTTATATACTCAAGGAAATGATTTCCAAAAGGACTCCATGCAATTTTCTACCACTAATCTTTCAAGGAACTGCCATAAAATGCTTGATGTTTAACATCAGCCTTACTATCATAGGCCCGATCTTTGCTCCTCCCGGATTACTGAGTTACTTTGGTGACTTGCTTTCCAAGTGATAAGAGATTTCCAGGCGTGCCAGGAGAATGTCTTATTCTCAGCAGTTCCTCAGATGAGCTATGAGATTGGTGGCTGTTGTAGTAAGGATGATTTTTAATCCTCTACAGGACACGAGGCAGGTCTGCTCTGGGGGAAGAGAATGCCCTCAGTCCAGATGAGTCTGCTCCTTCAAAACGGAAGGGCTCAAGGCAGTGGTGTGCTGGTTACGTGTTTAACAACCAGCTCCAATTTGTAGCCTCTGATAATTTCCATCGTATAAATACTCCCTCTGTGGCCAATTTCAAGCTACCAACGTGGTATTATTGAACAGACTTGGGAAGAGATGCTCGAAACTGGCTCCCTGGGTAGGTAAAAATTGGCTCAGGCAGAGTATCAGGACAAAAGCACATGCCTGAGACCTGACACGGGTTTAGCCCTGTTTCCTTAGCCCTCAGGCAGTACTCTTCAAAGTGGAGATGGGCTGACAGTGAACAAATCAGCCACAACAACACCTGACGTGCACTTCCCTAAGTAGAGGAATAGGGTACTTGGCCCATTTTTCAGAATTACGATTTGCTGAATATTGTTTGCAGTTCTCTGGCCTCCTGTAAAGGGAAAGGCGTCTTCCTAACTGCCACCTCAATCTTCTGGGAGAGAATGTGCATCAGCCCGGGCCATGCTGTCACTACTGCCACTGGTCCCCCGAAAGCAGCTCCCCATCTTCTCTTTGGACTGGCCTAGAAGCACAGGTGATCATATTCTATCTACTCACAGTGCCACAATGGCAACCTGAGCCTCTGGCCTGATAGCCTGGACTAACGTAACTCCTAGAAGTAAAAACACCTTTAGACTCTCTGAACTCTCTCAAAACTTCCTTTGGGCTGCACAGAGGAACGACTCGGGCCGGACAGACGTCGCATAGGAAGTTCGCCTCTCCCGGGCAGCTCGTCAAACATCACGCCACTTCTTTTGTAGCCAAAACGGACACTTCTACACGTGTCAGGCCACAGCATCACATCAGGACCTATGGGAGCTACCAGAGCAAGTGGGTGCTGGGAAGTGACTGGGTGGGCGCAAAGAGGGCAGCCCAGCCAGAGTCAGTACAAAGGACTTTCCCTCCATCCCAAAGGTCTCAGGGACAGAGCAGCTCACAGCATAAAAGAACCAAAGCAAATATTTTCCCAGGTCCCCGCACGCTCGCTTCCTTTTGGAGATATATGTAGATTTTCTCAGACAAGCCAGAAACAAGAACCAAAAATATGCCCTAAAAAACTGGTGTAAATAAATACCTAGGGTTTTTCCTTTTACATCCAAATCTTGCTCCCAATTATTTTTTAATTGGACCACGGTTACGGACGATTGGAATGAAACATTCCAGGTAGCTGCTGTCAGATAGTCCTTTATTATCAGTTTTTGGAGATGGTCTGGGCTACACAACCATTCTCTCCTGCTCTTGGCGTCTACCCTTTGTTTTCCAAGTGAGTTGAGCTAAATTCACGATCAGACATTTTATTGTGTCACACCCCTCCTTGCTAAATACCTGACTGATTTCATTATTTTCTCAGGCCATGAACCTAAAAGCCTTAATTGACAGAGAGAAGTGTGTTCTTGCCCAGTGCACATTCAGCCTACCGGAGGAGCTTTTGAGTTTCTGCCACTGCTCCAAAGTCCCTCATTATTGATCCTGATATTGCATGATTTTCCAATAAAGATCTTAATCACACAGACATAAATTAGCAGGCATGCTGAGAGAGAGATGCAGAAGGCTTCTTTGACCAGAAACGCCTGCTGGCAATCGTGGGCCATGTTCGGGAGGGGAAGAGGCTTCCGCTGGCAGAGCCTCTCATTCCTTAAAAAAAATCACCACATCCCTCTCAAGAATTCTATCTGCTATGTCTCTTTTCTGAGATAATATTGTCTATGGCTTTCAAGATAGTAAACACATGACTTTAAAACTCACCTCGAAAAGTTAGGAGACTCTCTTTGGTTGCAGAAGAAAGGTGTGAGCTCATCAATGACATTTCTTTTTCATGACTGCACAGAGACACCACTTGGCACACTCACTCTCCTAGGAAACACAGCTTAGGATAAAAAGCTATTATCAAGCAAACCTTGCGCTTGTCACTTATATCCCTTTTCCTTTGGATACTTGCCTTGAAATCTTGAGACTTTAGAATCAGATGACTTTATCTGAAATGACCTTTATCGTTTACTTAGCTCCCCTCTTGCTAACAGCAAAATGAAGGGAAATAAATCTGCTGCTCCCCTCAAAGAAGACAGAATGAATAGTTTGGCTCCCCTGGGGAAGGTGGAATTCTACAGAGCTAGAGAGAAGGGCTAGTGGGGACAGAGGAAAAGGTCCTCACAGCCAGGCAGCTTACAACCTAGGAGCCCACGATGGGCCAAAGTCTGTCACAAAAGCACAGGGACAACCCCATCCACTCACACTCCTGGATAACAAACACCTCTACCTTCCTTTTCTTATCTCCCAAGGCGCATGGCACATTCTTATGTCTAATAAAATCTCAGCTAAATAAAAGACAAACAGTTGGCTTCACTGTATTTAGTTAAGCATAATACAGGGTGTCCACAAATTTTAAATTGCACGCTATTGTAAATTGCACACGAACTTTATGGACACCCTGTATTTAGTCTTTCAAAAACTAAAATGGAAAGATTGATAATTCTTGCTTTGAAGTACGAAATACCCGAAGAACCAAGTGGAAAGTCTCTTAACTCATTTTGTTACCATACCTCAATTGTATCCCATTCAGCAACATTCCAGTAACCAAAGTAAAAAGCATAGAATCTTACAGACATCTCCAAATACCTAACACATTAGCTCATCTGTATTTTATTTTTTGGGAAATCCTTTGGCAGTCTTCCATTTCACCCATGTCAAAACATCATTAATATGTGTTAATATAATTGGTTAATTTGCCGAAAGGAAGGTATGAATTCTATGCTTAACTCAACAGTCCGAGAACGTCTCAGCAGGATAAAGATCCATGAGAGCGATTTCCAGGGTGTGCAGTGGCCTCTCTCTACCTGATTTCTGTGCAGTGGTACTTGCACAGGCAACTTGTCTGAAGTACATAATTATAACTAGCATATATGCTATATAGAATACATTTTATCATCCTTCCTATAGGTTTTCTTCTCATCAACTAAATGGACTGCTATATTTAGAAGACAGAGATCAGAGCTAAATAGCTTATTTTACAGGTAAGTTCTTAGTAAGTTTTTCTCAACAATAAGCAAGACAGAGTTGGCAAAGACAGCACTTGGTGGGAGAAAGAAACCTAGAGCATCACGGTGTGAGATTTCCTATCCTGCCACTTTCGTGCCCAAAGCTACTTTTTGATCGCTTTGATAATGCTTAAAAATTGTAAGATGCCCTTGATTCTCTACCATCAAAATATTTTATTAACCTAGAGTTTGGTTCTCTTAAACAATTCTAGAATTCTGCATCTTTTCAATGTTCAAAAGAAAGCATCTGTCATCCAAAACCCTTTTGGGATCTCTTCTCTAACAATTTTGGAGAACCCCTCCTCAGCAAAGCAAGATTTTTTTCATGACCAGAGATCAACCTGGCCAGGACAACACCTACATCCTTGACCATAACCTTAATGAAATACCCTGAGCGCTCTCAGAAGTTTCTGTATCCCTGCCCTCAAAGTGGAGAGGTCTCACCATTGAAAACCTGAGTTGAAGTGAAGTAACCCTCAATTTCTCAGGAAGTCTGTAACCACCACTCTGGAATCATTCTACCTCCCTCATGCTTTTCGCTGTCTATAAGATTTTAAAAAGTCTTCCCTATTTCTAAAAACTTTTGAACTAAATGCAATCCAGCCTTCACTGAAAATCCTTATTGGATAGGGCCACAGGCTACACAAATATTAAATTAAGGTCTGATTGAATGTCTCATGCTTTATCCAAAGCTGGTCATAGTTCTGGGGTCCATGAGACTCATGGCAAGTCTCAGCCTTTCTCAAGATCCCCTGCTGGGCTGTGAGAATAGGATTGATAGAAGTCACAGTTGTGACTATTATTCAGTCATAATAGCTATGAGCAGATCTAGAAATCAAACCACAAAATGGGTATCCATAATTCTAGACGTCACAGACAACTGGGCTGATGCAGATATTTATAATCTACCCAATCCTTACTCCAGCTTAACTCTATCCTTCACGAAATATGCATTTTCAAACACTGGCATTCCCCCTCACCTGTCTCACCTTGGGACTTTCAGCTGGCAGTGAACATTCCAAGCTATGGTGTGGTGCCAATGGTTTACTTTCAGCACCATTACCATCTTTATCTGTACAACATTGAGTTGAATAGTTTATTGCATTATAATCTTATTGTTTGTTGAAAAAGAAGAAAATAAAAAACAAAGTACAGATGCCCCTGATGCAAAAACAAAGAAACAAACAAACAAACAAAAAAACCCATAGATCTTAAAAACTCATTCTAATTGAGTTCAAGATAGAAATCACTGAGTGCTTTAAAAAAAAATCATATAACATTCACTAACAAACTCCTGAGCACCTGGAAATGAATGGTTTCTAATGATCAGCTTCTGGACAGAGCGCCAAATTCCTCCAAGGCTAGTGGTTCAGGCCTAGTAGGCCACAGCCAATCAAGCTCCAGCCAATCAAGCACCAGCCAATCAGATCCTCCCTCCCTCCCACCTGCTTGCAGTCTTCTGAAGCCTGAGTCTTGCTCTGGAAGGCCCCTAACCCCAGAAATTAGAGCAAAGGTAAAGGCCTCTACCAAAGACAGGCTGGGTAAATAGCCAAACCAGCTCCAAGGTTTTCTTTTGAGCCAAGATTTTCTGCATCGTTCCCTTTCAGAACCCTATTTAACTGGGGAATGACCACACCTCCCCCTTGATGCTCAGCAAATACTTGGTTTTTAAACTCTTTGGAAGCATAGCAACCTTCTAAATAAACCATAACACAGTAAATTAGATTTGTATCACTGCATCTATCTCCTAGTATGACAGAAGCTCCTGGTCTTATTCTTATAAGGTTTATATTTCAAGGCAAAATTTCAGCATAATTTAGAACGTTTCCTTCTCTATAGAGTCAATTCTCTGTTTCTGAAATATTGTACAAATAGCTCACATACACTGCATTGGGTGAGTGAATAATCTATCTTTCGATGAAAAGTAAAAGTTCTCTTTAGAAAGAGTCGTTTATTTTTTCACATCCCCAAGGCCAAAACCTTCTATGATAAAGCTAAGACTCTTCCCCTCTCTGGCTTGTGTGACACCATATTTATAAAATCAACTCTCTAAATCAAACAACCTTCAGCGTAAGATTTTGGAGGTTTATGCTCTTTGCCTCCAAAAGGAGACAGGTATTCAAAAATGCTTATTCATTCCTTCAGTCTTCACTGGCTAGATACTCACTGAGTACACAGGACTTACAGAGCACGTGTGAGTATTAGTACAGGTAGGTGGAGATGCATAAAAAGGTGAATAAGAAAGGATCCCTTGGCTTGGCGCCCATAGCACAGTGATTACAGCACCAGCCACATAAACAAAGGTGTCAGGTTCGAACCCAGCCTGGGCCAGCTAAACAACAGTGACAACTGCAACAAAAAATAGACAGGCATTGTGGCGGGTGCTCCTAGTCCTAGCTACATGAGAGATTGAGGCAAAAGAATGTCTGATGCTGGCTCGGCGCCTGTGGCTCAATCGGCTAAGGCGCCAGCCACGTACACCTAAGGTGGTGGGTTCGAATCCCCAGCCGAGCCCGCCAAACAACAATGATGGCTGCAACCAAAAAATGGCCGGGTGTTGTGGTGGGCGCCTGTGGTCCCAGCTACTTGGGAGGCGGAGGCAGGAGACTCGCTTGAGCCCAGGAGTTGGAGGTTGCTGTGAGCTGTGATGCCAT
>CAUYQV010018562.1:0-14447 GCA_963574575.1 Galagoides demidoff
TCTATTTTTAGTTCTCTAAGTGTTCTCCAGATGTCTTTCCAAAAGGAACATATTAGTTTACATTCCCACCAGCAGTGTAGAAGTGTTCCCTTTTCTCCACATCCACGCCAGCATCTCTGGTTTTGGGATTTTGTGATATGGGCTAATCTCACTGGGGTTAGATGATATCTCAAAGTAGTTTTGATTTGCATTTCTCCGATGATTAAGGATGGTGAGCATTTTTTCATATATCTGTAGGCCGTGCGCCGATCTGGGTTTTGGGAACAAAGGTGTTTTCGTTTCTACGACCTGTCTTAGGGAAAAGGGATTCCAGCTTCTAGAGTCAGCCTCAGATAAGAATGGGACTGAGAGGGAGGAGGACAGGAAAAGGTCAGAGAAATGGTCAGTTACCATTCAATAAAAAAAAGGAAAAAAAAGAAAACAATTAGAATGAGTAGAGCCATGAACTCATCTAGTAAAAGATTTTCAGAAATTGATGGACACTAGTACTTATACAATTAGTATTTATCTGAAAACCATAGGAATTAGAATGTATCAAAAGCAAATATTCCAAAGGAATGTTCTAATGGATAACTATACCTGATGAGATGTTTATTATAATTTAATGCCAAAATATTGGAAATAAATATATTAAAAAATAGGAGAGTAATTAGTTAAATATATGACTCAGTAATGGCTTTGTTAAAGAGGGGCAATGACTCCAGGTAATGACCAAAATGAAAAGAAATGAGCACGTCAAGTTTTAGCAAGAAAAAGGAAGTTTGTTAACAACTTGCCCAGCAAGCTGGCCTCATCTTAGTGACTGCCAGCTCCATGGAAACCGCAGTTTTAGGTTTTATACACAACTTTGAGAAATTGTCTCTTGGAATCTCCCAGGGTGTTAATTAACTCTGTTCTCAAAACAATCCACCTGCAAGGACTTGATCACCACCCACCTGCAGGATCTCGGTAACAATTGACCTATCAGGTCTTCAGCAGCTGGATTCCCATATCGCCCCAGTCAGCCTGACTCGACCTCACGCCTAACAGCTTAACCACATCTGCCATATCCAGTTCATATCCAGCTAACTGCCTCACTGCCCTTGGCCACCTCAGGGTTCACTGAAAAATCACCAACATGAGGCAGATTGATTAGCTGGGGAAAAGCCATGCAAATGTATTTAACATTTGTACACGCTAGAGCCTTCCGAGTGAAGACCCAAAGATACGGGAAAAACTGTCCAGTTTTATGCTTAGGTTCAACAAAGTATAAATGGCCCCATAGAAACGTGACTGGACTGGACAGAAAAGGTGCCATCTAACGTTAGTGGACCCGGTGGGGAAGCCCAGCGAGGGCTGTCTGTCTCTTGGCCTCTCTGGGCAGTCTGGCTGCCCTCTGGGTGAGGGCAAGGCCCTTTCTGGAATGGGAATAGTTTTATGACTGACAGTGATATAAGGTAGTAATTATAGGGTTCAAGACCGGCTTTTGGGAACAAAGGGGTTTTCGTTTCTACGACCTGTCTTAGGGAACAGGGATTCCAGCTTCTGGAGTCAGCCTCAGATAAGAATGGGACTGAGAGGGAGGAGGACAGGAAAAGGTCAGAGAAAAACTTTGGCTTCTGAGACCTTCACTTTGGGGAACTGATTTATGAGCCCATCACCACCCAGTTCTCTCCAGATGTTGATCTGGAACTTAAAAAACATGGCCTAGATATTTTTTTCAAATTTTATAGGTACATAAGTCTATAATATATACATATTGTCATATTTACAGCTTCAAGTTATACTTTCAATTTTGCACTTTAATAAATCAAATTTTAATTTCAGCCATACCAAGTCACTAGATTAGGAAGATCATTAAGTATAAATAAAAATTGATTTATTGGAATTGTATCCCTATTCAATTTCAGGCCTGAAAATCAGTTCAGTTGTCATTTTAATAAGTTCTAATTGGTTCTTACCTCTCAATTATTTTCTCTCTAATCAATCTCATGCAATCCAAAAATATTAATAATCTTTTACTATATCACAAAATTTGTCAGCTCGAAAACTTGCAGTGGTTTCAAATTGCCCCAGGAGCAAAGAAATAAATTCTACATTATCTAATAGTGTGGACCCAACCTAACTTTTCTAACCCCATATACATTTTGATTATTGTTTCTTACAAATAACCTTTTTCCTTTCCATTTCTAATTTCCTACAATTTATTTTCCTAAAATACCTTTTCTCTATTCCCAAAGGTTTAATTGTAGAATAACTTTTCTCACTCTCACGGTCCAGATCAAATGACACTGTTTTCGGAGTCTTATAGAATCTCCCTGGCAACAGTGAATTTTTATTTCGAGTCCCATGTTTTATCTGAGTTTTTCTCTTATCTGCTGTAGCTTGTGTCAAGCAATAGAAGCTTTGCCTGTTTGTCTTTGCACTTCCCACGTTGCCTGCTCATAAAAAGGACTTAAAAATATCTCAAATCATAGAAAGTGAAGACAGAAGATAAATATATTCTACTTGACATAGAATTTTCTCTACCAATGAACACCCTCGAAAAATATAATGTTGTTTTGTTGTGTCACCTCTTGTTTATCCTTATTAACAAAAGCTGCTTTGCACTTGCTGACTATCCCTCATGTACTGAGTTTAACGCATTAATAAGACATTTTCTGGCAGGTCCTGTGGCGGTCATCCATAAGAAAGACTCCTACCAATGTCTCCTGGCCACGAGCTAAGACACAGGGTTAGGGGTGTCACTTTTCTGAATAGTTTATGTTAAAACCTATCGGTCAACACAATTTGTGTATTTGGAGGTTACTTTAGCAGCCTGTGGACAACGCACCTGCATTAGAGCCAGTTTGTGAAGCATCCGATCGCTTCACAGGGCTTATTTTACCTTCACAAACTCAACATTTAACTTAATAGTTTATATTTTTAGATTTCCTAAAGGAAAAATGAAAGCTGTTTTCTCAGTTGTTATTTCTCTGAAACTACACACGTAGGAAAAAATAAAAGGTGCCAGTCTTTGGCCATTAAAATTCCATTATTGATACTATCATTTACGTAGGGGAACCCAGAATTCACTTCACACCATCACAGATCATTGACCGATGATGAAAAGCTGGAGGGGAAATAGAGCATCTAAATTTGAAAAGGAAAACAACAGGAAGCCATCCTGTCCCACAAGTCTTTAAATTTTTGTCTCCAAGTGAGTAGCATCCTCTGCATTCAGTTCATAAGTGCAAATTATTCACTGGGTTTCAGACATTATTCTAAAGACTGTCCATGATTATCTTACTTATACTTCATAATTACCGTATCAAATAAGAATATATGCCTGGGTTAATTCCACAGCCAAGCTTTATACTCAGCAAATTTATTACAAGGCACATGGACTACATCTTTATAAAATACTGCTTTTTTTTTTTGAAGAGCTAAGGGAAATCTAATTTGCTTAAGAATTCTGGATAATCTCAAAAAGTAATGTACTATAATTTAATCAATAATATTACTTTGAAGCGTCTTTAAATATATAAACCTTATATAAAAACATATTGTTTATCTCATTAATAATAGAGTAATACTTAAGAATTGATTTGCTTTATTGTACATAAGTAAGTCATTCACAATTTTTCTTGAGCAAGAAAGAATTTTTCCATGTGAAGCAAATTACTGCTGGCATGTCATCACGCTCATCTACCTAACACTTGAAAGGAAAGAGCCAACAATCTTTTATGGGAATTAATATATAGATCATGAAAAGAGTCAATCAGATGCCTATACATATTTAGAGTGCTGCTTTAGGCAACCTAGTGTTTATTATATTGATTCATAGCAATGTCCAGACAAAAAGCAAACTGAGGGCCCAGTAACGTGAGATGACTGGGTGACACTTTAGCTACACACTGTAGACTGACCCCTGACCTGGATTATAGGGCACAGATAACACTATGAATGTTTTCAGAATGCTCATCCCTTGTAGGACTATTGCAATAAATGCCTAATTCTTCTTCCTGATTTCACCACCCTTTTAGTCTATTCTCACCCAGTATTCACAGTGATTCTCTAAGATAGAACCGATGTCACCCAAGTCCACTCTGCTCCCAATCCTCTTCTGGGGTTTGTTTGCACCCAGAAAGAAGTAGTTCACTTAGGACACACATTTCTATTACTAACAAAAATAAAACATTTGCAAGAAAAGATAATTAGGTCATAGTGAGTCCTATGTCTACTACAATCTTTTTTATCTTTGGATCATTTACTAATTCTATTCATGAGGCATGAAAGCCAATCAGAAAACAGCATGCACAAGCTTGTACAGCCTCACTGGACAGGGGGCAGGAGCTGAGCTCCCGGCTTTATGGAGGTCAAGAATGTTGAGTCAAACCCTGGAAGATGTGGCACTAAATGAAAGTCCATCACTTTTCTATGTGTAGTTTTCCAGTGTACAGGTATGTGATGAGAGACTCTTATACTTCTTAAAGGAATTGAATCAATTAAACAAAAAATCTTGCAAAGCCAACTCTCAGCCCAGAAGGCTTCACTATCGAAATAATTGTCACTGTGTTGCATTGTCCCCAGCTACAGAGTTGTCACTGCACAAGTGGGTAAACATCTAGGGATAACATGTTCCAGAACTGCTCCAGTGACCATGTGGTCACAGGACCATGCACTGTAACCCGTGGAATGGGAGCGGAGGTGATTGTGTCCACATCCTATCTGTCTTGGTGCACAGTGACCTCCCTCAGGGTGTTCCAGGTGTCCTGTCCCATCCCCTGGGTTGTATGCTGAGGCCCAAAGCAACCCTGGGAGCCATATGCTTTGTCTGTCTAAGCCTCTGTCAGCCTGAGCTTCTGAACAACTACATGGGGCAGATTCATATCCATCCCTGTCTGCCAGAATGATCTTGGACCCTTAGAGGCTACAATTAAAATTGTATTTATTCACTGAATTTAAGTGTGCATTGTGACAGCTACTGTTACCTTCAAATACAAAAAAATTAATCTGGCAAAGAAGACTGCAAAAATTAATTGAGTAGGATTAGAGTCATAGTAATTACTAGGAACCAACCACAAGAACGGATAGAGACGTGGACAGTGGTCTGTCTAGACAGGTGAGGTGGTCTTAACAGATGAGGTGGTCTAGACAGGTGCTGTGGCAGCCAGACAAGAAACGAGGAAAAACATAAGACATGCATTCTAGGACCTAAATATGAATAGATGAGGTGAAAATAACCAAGTGACCAAACACTGGGACAATGGTATTATAAATAATAGAAACATATTTAGGAATCTATTTGTAAAGTAACGCAGACACGTTAGGATAAGGGCATGCTCCACCTGAGTAGGACAGCCAAGATTGATTGGGGCCGTACTTGAAATTCTGGCTAGAAATTATTGGGGGAGACACGTTAGGCCAAAAGGTCTGAGGCAACTTAGAGAGAAGACTAAGAATTGAAACCATGAAATTAGCTAAGATTTTCACGGGGGAAACAATGAACAGGTGGAAAGAAAAATGAGCTCTGGCAGACGCTTAAAGGGAAGAAAGAGGGTGCAAGTAAAGGTGAAACAGAGACCAGTCTCAAAGCGAAGTGGATTTAGTATAGGAACAAGAAGCAAAAGAAAGAAGAATGAGGGCTAGGGACAGAGCTAGACGCAAATGCTTAGGGGTGACCTGGAGGAGGCTGACAGGAGTTACATGTGGTGGACACCAGGGTCGGAGCTCCAGGGTTCAGCAAGTCACCTGTGATTAGAAAATAAAGACACCAAATGTCTGATATTTCCAGAGCTTTAATAAGAAAAGGATAGAAAAGGAGTAGCTAGATTAAACCCTGGAAAACACTGACCCATCATTCATTCTTCCAGAAATGCATCTTGGGGAGCTGCTGTGTGTCAGAGACAGACTGGAGCCTACTTTTAGGTAAGGATGTAGGTATGGCGGGAGCAGCACGTATTCCACGAGTTGGGGTTTCTGAAGAACAGTTGAGTTGAGGGAATGGTGGGCAGAGACACTGGGAGGGAAGAAAGACACCTCCACCAGGACAGCAAGCACAGAGAGACGGGGGACGGGGACAGAGGAACCGAGGCAGGAGGAAGAAATTGCACTACCATGGGCCATGATGCCTTTGCTGAGGAAGGCCAGGAGCCAGGCTCGGGAGACTGAGAAACCCAGCGAAGATTCAGAGCAGGTACTGCGGTAACAGGAGAGACGATGAAGTAGAGATGGAGAAAGAGAGTCACGAATGACAACAGAGTCTCAGACGAGGCTAAATAACCCACCTGCTGTAACAGAAGAGCTGTGAGGAACCAGGAGGCTCAGGGGGAAGCAACTGCAGACAGCTGTCAGATCAGTGAGCGGCGGAGAGGTGAGAGGACAGGAGATGTCAAACTGTAGGGACCACTGACTGGGTAGACAGTATGAAGCGCCCACATCACACAACACTCAGTGAAAGAGGAATAATGAAAAAGGAACATTTCTGGTCCTCCAAAGAGTTTCAGGTGCAGTCAGGGAGACAGGACTTCACACTACAGAGTTCAAGTAAAACACATCCCTAAGAACAAGTGTTCATGTAATAAACCCCCAAGGAAACGCTCCCGGGAGTATTAGGGTGGATGAGCTTAAAGAGGAATTTCCGAAGGAGGCAAATTCCAAGGAGAGACTTGGAGAAGAGGGGGAGGGTGAGCAAAAGAAAGGTTCTGAGCTGCTAGGTGCAAGAGGACCCTCTGAGATCGAACGGGAGGGAGGCTCCGTTTTGAGCTCCCCCGGGGCTCCTCTCCGCCAGGCAGCAGACTAACCCCGAGGAGGAGGACAGAAAGAGGCCAGTGCCTCCCAAGGGACGGCACAACTGGCACCTTCACCTGCCAAATGAGGGAGATTCATCTAGATTAAAAATAAATCACTCCTGTCAGAAAATGCCTGGTGTGCCTGCAGAAAATGATTTCTCCTTCCCTAAAACTGGCTACTGGGTTTCTGTGACTCGGGAAGCGGAATGGAACTCAAAACAAACAAATTTCTTCTTTGCTACTTTGCCACCCAGTTTCCACAATCAAAAAAGAAAAAGAAAGAGAAATAACATGGAAAACTTGAATCTTGTTCCTTTTGAAAGAGCCCTCCGAGCACTGTCCTGCCAAACCACAAGCTGGTATCCATTCACCTTCAAAAAAGGCGATTTAAAATTCATTTCAGTCATTGCCCGTAATTGAGTTCAACAGCAGAAAATCCTTCAGCTGACCTACAGTCCACCTTCTACTTTTTCTCCAATGCAATTGCTCAGAAAGTACAGGAGTCCATCTGAATTGCTGGAATGAAGCAACACTTAAAACAATCAGAATCACAAATAAGCAAAAAAGTGCCAAGGCCATCTGCTTGGGGAATATCAGGTAAATAATTAAACCAGTTTAAGCGGTCTTTTTTTTTTTTTTTTTTTTGTACAAAAAGAAAATTCCAGAGACACATGGTATAAAAGTATCACATATGGAAACCAATTAAAACCCTGTCAAAGAAAGCTTGTCATCTCTTATATTTCAGTAAGTAAGTAAGAAAATAAGACAAAAGCACTACAAAAATGGGCTGGAAAAAATGTGCTTTGGAAGTTGTATTTGTTTAAGAAAAAAACATATTTAAGAACCCAAAGCTGGAAATCCCGGGAGTGTAATTTTGTGTTTTGATCAGAAGTGAATTCGAGTTTGGACTAAGCTAATCCAGCATAGTTCCATCTGAAGTTTATATTATTAAATCATTGCAGTTACTTAAAACAAAATAAGAAAGCAATTAAAAAACTAAGAAGTCTCATTCCAGAGGTGTGTGAATGAATAAGAGATGAAGTTGCTCTGGGTGGAGATCAAGTAACCTGAGGTCAATTCTTAGCTCATTTACTGTTTGGTTGTGTGGGCAGCCGACACCTGCCATTGTATCTAACCCATCCGTGACCCTCCATCAACAATTTTTCTTGCACATTTCAGTTTTACTTGTACATTCTGCTCCCTTCTTTCTGTCCCTGAAGATTTGGTATGCATAGATAAATATATTTCATTGAAATTATTTTAGCAAGATGCAAATTCCCTTTTACCACCATCTCTGTATCCCTCAAGTTACCCCCAACACACACACGTGCTCTCTCTTCCTCCTGTTCATGGTTAAATTTAGACATCTCTGATGGATTATTAAAGACAAGCTCGTGAATAATAATTCACACCCTTCTACCTGGGAATTCCCTAATTAACATCAAACTGAGAGGGAAAATTATTAGACCCCCTGCTGGGTGCTTTCCATACAGGATCACGTGGAATCCTAAGAAGGACTTTCTGAGCTGTGAAATATTGTTGTCCTAATTTAACAGGTAAGAATGGTGATGATCGAAGAAACACCTGACTCCTAGGCAGGGAACAGCTGCCATGGAAAGTCCTTGTGACCTTCTCAAGTGCCTTGATGGGTGAGAATTGAGCTATCCTGCCTAATCTACAAAGAAACAACCTGATAAAAATGGTGAGGGCTCCCACATGTGAAGAGAGTTCACCTGAAGATCAATAACCCCTCTGCTGACAGAGAAGCTTCCTTGGGACGGCCCATTTAGAACCTGGAGCTGTATGTCCCTTTGGAAATGTATCTTTTAGTCTGGAAATGGGTATATTTCTTATGGAAAGATGGTTTGTAAAATAAATAAGAACAGTTCACATAACTAATAAAAGCATCTGGAAAGGAAATTCAGTCACCAGATGAATCAGTTGAAATGCTACCATGCTACCGGGAGTAAAAGTTATAGTATTTCTTTTTGAATACAATCTTATAGATCAGATACTGGTATTAGAAGCAATCAATTCTTTTGGACTCATAAAAAAATAGAATTATAGGAAATCACAACACACACAAGCCCTCAGATCTGTCACATTGCAAGGATTTCCATCAACGTGAGTTTCATGTTCTCACTTGATAAGCCATTTCACTTAGAAATTACTCTAAGAAAACAATTTTGGGTATTTCAAATATAAATTTATGCAAATCAATAAAACCCTTTTAAGCCAGCTTAATTTGTGTAGAGCATTTATTTAGCACTGTGTGAGATTTAAAAAATTTGTAAATTGAAAGTACATACAAGCTTCTTCCTTTTCCCCAGTAGTCCTACACTCTGAGTATCTCCATTAAGAGGACAGAGTCCTGAAACACCACAGTGCAAGACACCTAGTTGCCATTATGTGGCTTTATAATGACCCAGGAGGGTTGCCACCTATCCGTGAGCTCTGAACAGCAGTTCAGATTCAGAGATGTCCAGAACTGATGAGCTGCAGGAGGTGAGCGCTGTCTCTGATCTTGCTCTGTACTTCCCCTAGTGTTCATCCCAGGCCTCTGCTCATTCAGGACATATTTATCGATTTAATGAATAATGTGTATTCTGCAGGAAAGCCGAGAGCTTTGCAAATGACCACAGCTTTTCCTTCCTCCAGGAGAAGAAGCTAAAATCAAGGAATTCTCTCCCTCAGGGAAGCAGCCCACCAATGATAACAGGATGTTTCTCAGCTTTCGGACTCTGAGAGGATACTGTAAGCCCTGCATTGGAAAGGAGACAATAAGACACGTTGGGTTACCTCTAACCTCTGACCCAATTAACCTTCCTTGTGAATGGATGTCTAGTTCCTCACAGGGACCAGCAGAGCAGAAGTGGAGTCAGAGGAAGCTCGGGATCAGACACAGACGCAGAGATGAAGGTGACAGAAAGCCACATGTCAAGGACACAGGAGACACCTTGAATCTGGTGAAGTAAACTGAGCAAACACTGTGTGGTTGACAACAAAGACAGTGGAAATCATAACTGGGGGAGAAACTGAGGCACGGGGGTGAGAGGTGGGTTTTCTTTTTTAAATTTTTTTATTAAATCATAACTTTGTACATTGATGCATTTATGGGGTTCAGGGTACTGCTTCAATATACAATGTGAAATGCTTACATTGAACTAACTAACACAGCCATCACAATTATACTCATTTCTTAATAGTTTTGAAATGTACCATTGCATCATGCACATTAGGTGAGGTCCCCACAAATGCCCTCCACCCTCCCATATCCCCCTCCCCTCCCCTCTCTCTCCACTTCCCTTCTACTTTCTGGACTATAGTTATGTTTTGCCATTTGTATGAGTGTGTAGGTGATTACATATTGATTTCATAATAGTATTGAGTACATTGGATACTTTTTTTTCTATTCTTGAGATACTTTACTAAGAAGAATATGTTCCAGCTCCATCCAGGTAAACATAAAAGATGTGAAGTCTCCATTTTTTTTATGGCTCCATAGTATTTCCTGGTGTACATATACCACAATTTGTTAATCCATTCATGGGTTGATGGGCACCTGGGCTGTTTCCATGTCTTGGCCATTATGAATTGGGCTGCAGTAAACATTCTGGTGCAAATGTCTTTGTTGTAAAATAATTTTTGATCATCTGGGTACGGTCCAGGTGCCAAACCAGACATCAGAAGCAGCATACGACCAATCAGACTTTTAGGTTAAATGTAACAAAGAGAAGGCAGAAAGACCAGATACCGAACCAGGGAGGCAGTTTGGGGCCTTTCTGCTCAGCAGCTGCTGACCATGCGTCCCCCTCCTCCACCTGAGTTTCACTCACAGTTTAATATATTAGCATTCAGCCTGCTTTCCTATTGCACAAATATTTACAATGGCTTTTATGTTATGACTTTCAACATTTTATTATTTGTTTGTTTTCTTTCTCTTTTTCTTTTTTTTTTTGTTTTTGTTTTTGGAACTACTCTCTGAGACAATGCATCTTTTCACAAAGGACTTTTTTTACATGCTCTACTTTTGTTTGAAAATCTCCTTTGATTTGTTCTTTCTTATCATAATCAAGGAAGTTGTTAACAACTTACCAGTGAGTTTCTGGAAGAGCAGAGTCATAGTTCCTCTGACGGGGAAATGGCTATCTCCCTCTTGAGCTCTTCTCTCTGACTTTTGGATCTGAACTGATTAGCTTAAATAAATGAATATATTGTTTTTCCACCTTACTTTTATGACCACTGACATGATATGTATCAGAACGGAATCCTTGTTTCATTTTGTACATTATGCTGATAAAGAGGGCAGAAGGCCACACTGGCTTTAAATGGAATTCACTGTCTCATATGGGTATTCAGGACCCAGAGTAGCTGATGTTGGCAAGGATTACAGAATGAAGAGCCCTGTGATAAGTATATAATAAAAATGTAGTTTTATTAGAGAAGGCATTCTGCTTGTCCTGCCCCCTCTATCTGACATCTAATCAAACTGGAACCAGATTACACCAGGAAAAATTGTATTTGTAGCCCTGGACATCATCCATTTCTGCAGCCTGAAAAGTGTTCAAGGTTCTTTTTTCTTCTCAGGAGAAATTATCCCACTTATAATGTATCTTCTAGAAAATTAACACCATAAATAACACCGGGTGCTCATATGACTTTTGTCCAAGTAACGATTAAGAACTACAATTTTCCATCAACATGAAGATTATACAAAGGTCAAGAAAATAGAACAGCTTCTCCTTGTTGAGACTTCCACCATGCAAAGGGCCTAAACATGTTTCCCATGCACGTTTAATTTGTTGCTTTATCCTTTAAAAGCAATGCTAGCATTAAAAAACAGAATTTAATTTACTGAGAACTTATTAGTTATACTGCCAACAATAATAATACTAATACTTTGTATTTTAACGTTTCTCAACTGATATAAATATCCCTATGCCCTATTGAATTTCATAAAAACTTTATAAAGTAAGCCACCTTTTAATGGGAGAAAAAAATTCCAAAACTTAATGAATGCTTACTTTAGGCTGGCATATTTTGGATACTTGCAAGAACATTACCTGTATTCCTTAAGATGGTCAAACAGGGTCAATTTATAGATGAAGAAACCAAAGAGTAATTTTTTCATAAACACACAGAAAGCAAGTAAAATTTCCCATGTATTTAACTCGCTAATAATTATTCCTGATGTCTGAGCTGTCAAATGTTTTTGACTTAAGAAATTAAGTCAAAAACATTTGAATTGTAAATATTCTCCTTTATTTTCTCTCATCCCTTATCAAAGTTATCAGCAAATACTACTAATCTCCTTACTTATCCTGAATCAAACCGTTGGTAATCATTTTCCATAGCGATCACTTTGATCCATCACCATCACTCTGCAGGACGGTGTAGCAAATCGACTCTTGGGTCAGGCAGTCATGAACTCATCCTGCAAACATGCCACATCCCTCACTGCTGAATATCCCCATGGTCACCTTTGAAACACTCCCCTTGGGGAGCTGTGCTAACCCTAATCCACCCTTTGAAGTACTTTTTCTAGGATGAGTCTGTGACCTTAATTGTCAGACCTCATACGACAATAGCTATAATGGCCCTTCCCTAAAAAAAGAGTTCCAAAATTGCTTCAAAGGGGGACTAGGCTGTGGTGTGGGTGCACATCTTCCCAAGTGGGGAACTTCGAAGGTGACCATGGTGATACTCAGCAATTAGGTCTGTAGCACTTTTTCTAGGATGAGCTGATGAACCTAAGTGCCTGACCTGGTGTGAGATGATTCTATGACCACCCTCACTTTCTCTGATGCCTACACTTTACAGAACAGCCGGCATATCTTTTTGAAAAAGAAAACCCAGCCGTGGCAGTTGCATGCTCACGACCCTGCAATAGTTTGGTATCTTTGCCGAAGTCCTAACTGTTCTCTTCTCTTATCACTTTTCACTCACCCACCCCAAGTGCACCGGCCTCTCTCCTCGGCTCAGCCACGTACACATTGCTGTGTGTCATTTGAAAATCCCTGTTTCTTAGATACCCACCATGGCATCCCATTCCATTCAGGTGTCTTATCAAGTGGAACTCTGTCAAAAAACTATCTCCAAGGTATTTAAAATATCATACTAATCATTCTCTCCTTACGGTGCTTTAATTTTTTTTTCTTAGCACATTATCAACTGGTTTGGATTTATTTCTTTTATTTATTGTCAATTTAACATTGACAGAAAGACAGCTCCAGGAGAGCGATGACATCGTTTGGCTCATTGCTGTGTCTTTAGTGCCCCAAACGGTATCTGAAAAATAGTAGACACTTAATAAATATTTAAAACATTTACACATTCAATAAATATTTATTAAGTGTCAGAAATGTGCTAGATACTATCTTTTGGAAGATGTCAATCTAGTAAGGAAAAAAATAAACATTGAGATTTAAAATATCAAGACTATCACAGCGTGATGGGTGCATGTTACAGGTGGACATAAGCTAGAAGGGGCCTCAGGGAAGATCTCCCAGAGTAAGCATGAATATAACTTAGGCTTAAAGGGAGATGGCAAGAAAGAGAGTGAAAGAGAGATGGAACAGCAGGTGCAAAGGCTGCCAGCTGTGACAACAGCAAGCAAAGGTCATTTGGAAAAATCAGAAAAAAACAAAAAACAACTTTTAACTGGAACCATCAGGGCACAATAAGCCAAAGAAGAGGAGTGGAAAATAAAGCTAAAAAAAAAAAGACTGACTGACTTTCTTTGGGCATTAATCTTTTCTCTAAACACACTGGATCTTGATAATCTAGTAATTTGTAAAATGTCATTCTAAAACATAAATATTGAATTATAATACGAAGTGTGGATAGGAAGATACCAGTTAGGAATCAACAGCAATAATGCAGTGAAGTCATAATGAGCATGGAAGAAAGTCAGTGGATTCTAAAGAAATACTCTCAATTAAAATAAGTTTTTATTTAGGATAATGGAAAATTTCTGGAGGTGGATAGTCATGATCATTAAACCACAATGTGAAGGTACTTAAGGCACATTCTGTAGTTTTAAAAATTTTGTTAGAATGGCAAATTGCATATTTGCATTTTACCACAATAAAAAATAAAACATATTACAATATAGATGAATGAAAAGCATGATAAAGTACTAGAAGTAATTTTTGTAAAACCAGCTTATAGTTTTTATTAGATGTAGTGGTTAAGAAACCATGGAGTTGATATCTCAAAGTAGTTTTGATTTGCATTTCCCTGATGATTAAGCAAGATTAGCCCATATCACAAAATCCCCAAACCAGAGATGCTGGCGTGGATGTGGAGAAAAGGGAACACTTCTACACTGCTGGTGGGAATGCAAACTAATATGTTCTTTTGGAAAGATGTTTGGAGAACACTTAGAGAACTAAAAATAGACCTGCCATTTGATCCTACAATTCCCCTACTAAGTATATATCAGAAGACCAAAAATCACACTACAACAAAGATATTTGTACCAGAAAGTTTATTGCAGCCCAATTCATAATTGCTAAGTCATAGAAGAAGCCCAAGTGACCCACAAATGGATCAATAAATTGTGGCATATGTACATCATGGAATATTATGCAGCCTTAAAGAAAGATGGAGACTTTACCTCTTTGATGTTTACATGGATGGAGCTGGAACATATTCTTCTTAGCAAAGTATCTCAAGAATGGAAGAAAAAGTATC
>CAUYQV010018563.1:0-20119 GCA_963574575.1 Galagoides demidoff
GTCCCAGCTACTTGGGAGGCGGAGGCAGGAGACTCGCTTGAGCCCAGGAGTTGGAGGTTGCTATGAGCTGTGATGCCATGGCACTCTACCCAGGGGGACAGCTTGAGGCTCCGTCTCAAAAAAAAAAAAAAAAAAGAAAAGAGTGAGAGTGAAGATGGTATTAGGTGATTGGGAGTCGTGGGGTGAGGTGGGAGTGGTTAACACCGGTGGGCACACGGTGGCAAGGTGGGCACACGGTGGCAAGTTGGGCAGACACATTCTGTGTCTGCTCTGTGAATTAGAATAAGGCATAGGAAGCTGGGCAGTGTGGGTGGGACATTTCCCATCATGTGTGGAGCTGACACTCTATCAGATTTTCTCTGCCTCGAATAACCACTGTCACCTCCACATCTCCCCAGGAGGGCTCACTGGGAAAGGCTTCCTGCAAAAGGGAAGTTGGGAGTAAGCCAGGGCCGGGGAAAGAAGAAAAGGAATGGCCCGCTAAGGTGGGAAGATGGTCTCAGTAGGGATGGGAAGTGAGGACAGGCTAATTAAGTTGGGGTTGGGAGCTGAGTAGTTTGCCTGGAGTAATCTTTAGGCTAAGGGAAAAAGGGTAGGAAGATGGAGAGGTGGGGTGTGGTTGGTAAAGGTATTGGAAGTCTTAACCCCTGAAGCAGCCCCCCATTTTTTGGAAGCTAAGGTTATGGAAACAGACTTGAAATGGACTTTCTTTGTCCAGGAGCCTGACCCTTAGTAGGGCCAAGGAGAGGATATGGCTCCCAAGGTTGTGAACCCTCAGCTCTGTGACTATTTACTCACTGCAGAAGTAATTCACGTCTCCTCTTCCTTTCCAGGATGTCGGGAGAGTGTCAGAGTGCTGTGTGCATTTGTAAGTAACTCATTCAAAAACTTTCTCCTGGGGTTGTAAAAAGGGCTAGAAACAGCCTTACCAGCTGACCTTCAGAAAAGAGGCCTGACCCATTCAAAGAGGCCAGGCCACCTGAAGGCATCTAGGGTCTCGGGCAGCCACCACTCTACCCCCAGTGAAAGTGGCAATATCTTAGTCCAAAGCTGAAACCCCAGTGGTCTTGGGGAGTGCTCTAGGTTGGAGAATCTGCAATTTTTGTGGATACTTCTGGTTCTGGTTCTGGGAAAGGTCACCTCTCACTGTTTGCTAACAGAGGTATCAGAGGAATTAGCATCCCTCTCTAAGTCACAGCCAAGCAGGGCAGACGTGGGCCCCCAGCATACCAAGTGTCCCTCCTGAATCGAGTGTCTGTCCTTCTGCAGCCGTGGTCAGCAATGTCTCCAGCACAAGCAGCAGCACCAGTGGTGGCCGCGGAGGCTTTGGAGGGGTCAGTGGTGGCAGCAGCGGTGGCTATGGAGGAGTCAGTGGTGGCAGCAGCAGCAGCAGCTACAGAGGGGTCAGCAGCGGCAGCAGCAGCACCTATGGAGGGGCCAGCGGTGGCAGCAGTGGGGGCAGGGGCAGCAGCGGGGCTTACCAGAGTGGCAGCAGGCTTGGTGGTGCAGGCAGCAGCTCTGTGAGCCAGAGTGGAGTGGGCTCCTCCTCTGGCAGCATCCAGACCTCTGGAGGCAGTGGCTACAAGTCCGGCAGTGGAGGCAGCACCAGTGTCCGCTTTTCCCAGACCACCAGTTCCAGCCAGCACTATACCAAGTAATGGATCCTCTGGGCTGCAAGTCCACGCCTGCCTGCTTCCCTTTCAGCCCGCAATCCCACTCTCTGCCTGGCCCCAGTAGATACCCATGGTGCAACCAACCATGCTTCCCCTCAAGTTCCCTGGAGAAGGGGCTGACCTCCTGGCTCCTCCATCCTCCCCTGGGCCTTGGGGGTCCAGCTTCTAGTCTGGGATGATGATGCTCCCGGAAGAGTCCCTGTGTCCCTTACTTTGGACAGCAACACCTGACCCCAAGCCACTTTGGGCTTTCCCGGCCTGTTCCCACTCCAGCATCTCTCTCACTGGGAGCCTCTGGTCTGAAGCCGGCACATCTCAGGACCACGGAGGAGGGCAGTGCTGTGGGTACAGTGCTGAGGGGCGATGGTCAGCATCTCCACACTGGTGCCCAGGGAGCCTTCCCCACATCTGGGCATCATATCCCGACTCACTTCTGTCCCCTAATTCCTTGAGCTGTGGATCTTCTGGTGATGAGTGTGTCATACTTTCTTTTCCCAATAAATTGCACTGTATTTCATATTGTGGTGTTTGGTTTCCATTCCAAGAGTCCCAGAATAGATCAAGGCCCCAAAGTGAAGGGAGATGAGGCAGGGGTTGTGGTCTTCTAGAAGTTCAGCAGTGGGTAGAAAGCCCACTGAACAGCCTGGCTTCTCTTTTCTATTTGGCTGGGCTCCTGTGATAAGTCTGCTTTAGAGCATTTATGTTGTTTAAGTGGAGACTTTCCTCACGCCTGAAGTGGGCATTCCATCCAGCCTGGGCAGGCCTCTGCACCCCAGGCTTGAAAGAAGAGGGTTCTACAGTTTATTAGAGGAACTGATCCCATTGGGACTTCAGCTTTTTTTGCTCTACTCAACCAGACACAGAATAAATTCTTTCTGCACACAGCTCCTGGGATCTGAAAGGGCAATATATAACACCCTCTTTTCCTTGCACAGGTTTTGAGGCAATTAAAAAATAAGACAAAAGAATGAGCAGACACAGTATTGCCTTCATCACCAACAAAGCAGATATTGGCAGTGTACCTTATGCCTTGGGTGGAAAGGGTTTCCTATTATAGGACCTCAGGGTTGGGTTTGATTTCCCACGTGGGCAGAGGCAGCACAGGGCCACTGCAGCCTTCCCTGGAGGGTCAGACCCCTCATGGTAGGGGAGTGCAGAGGACAGCAGAACACAAGCTCACCGAGGACAGCTAGTGCCTAGAGACAGAGGGACGCTGCTGTGCACACCCAGAAATTCCTTCCAAAGTCATGGATCAGGCAAGAGAGTGGGTGGGCGGGTGACACCAGAGAAGCTCACTCCAGGTGGATGTGAAATGAGGAACAGGGATGATGTGTGCCTGCCCTTATACCAACATTTCCACCATTCTCAGAAAGCTGAAAGCTGGCTTGGCACCTGTAGCTCAGTGGCTAGGGCGCCACATACACCAGAGCTGGCAGGTTGGCACCCAGTCCAGGCCTGCCAAACAACAATGACAACTACAACCAAAAAATAGCCAGGTGTTGAGGCAGGCGCCTATAGTCCCAGCTAGTTGGGGGCTGAGGCAAGAGAATTGCTTAAGCCTAAGAGTTGGAGGTTGCTGTGAGCTGTGACGCCACAGCACTCTACCAAGGGTGACATAGTGAGACTCTGTCTCAAAAAAAGAAAGGAAGTTGAAACCTGAACCTAGGGAGGACAGGGTAACGAGACAGCCATTGAGGGAAACTGGGAAATTGAGGGCTTCAGGGAGATGACATTAGGATCCATACTCCTCCTCACCCCAACCAATCCCATCTGCATGCCCACAGGTGTGGAAGATACTAATTTGTAAGTCACCATAGGTCAGAGCGGACTAATGAGAGGGCATCTGTGTATTTGTCTGGTGTCCAAGGAGAGCACCAGCCCCTGGTTTTCATATTCCTGAGCTTGAGTTGGGCCTCGGACTCCCAAGTGTAGCAGCCCTGGCCTCAAGACTTGGAGCAGACAATATTTTAAAATTCCTACACTTGAGAGTTGAATAAATCTTTGCCTATCTTTTCAAGGCCTATCGGCAGGAGGCAGCTTCTTTTCCCACTTCCCCTTGGCCCAGCTCTGGGTGCTCTGAGCAGCAGCAGCTCGGCATTGCTCCTCTCCCTGGCCTTTTAGAGATGCTGCAAGAAACATGACCAACCTCTAGGAAAACACTGTGGGCTCGAGGTCGACTTTCCTGGCTCAACCCAACTTCTCGTCAGACACTGGAACAGCAGCTGCTTCAGTCTCTTTATACATCTGTTCCATGTATGTTGAGAGTTTGGTCCCGGGTGTTATCTCAGGGCTCTGCATAGTGGGTAGGGATGTGTGCCTGCCCTGCCCAGTGAAATTTTGGTGGTCAACTGAAAGAATGAATAGAGACGAGTAAGGAGAATGGCACCTCCTTCCCCTAACTGAGTAGAAGATGGGACAGCTCATACTCTAAGGCAGGATGGAGCTGGAAGTTTGTGGTGAGGGCCCAGGACCGTCTCTTGAACTCTCATGAAAGGAATAGCATGTTCCCTTCTTGAGGGAACTATCAAAGGAGGTAGGGGAAGACTTAGGATACTTAGAATTAGGGGAGGGGGCCCATCAGGAAAGGCATGTTGGAGAGGAAGCTTGGAGCTGGCCTAGGAAGGAAAACGTGTCTGGGCAATGTGGAGGAAGGCCACGGGGACACTGTTTAGTTACCCAGAGCAAATCCTAGCAGAATTCCGGGACTAGCATCATGTTCTGTGTTCCTGACACAGGCTGGGACTTAACCATGCACCATTGGGCAGGACAGTAGGAACTATCCAGTGAGGGCATTGTGTCTGAGGCTAGGCTAAAGGCTGGGGAGAAGGGAACACATCTAAGCCCAGCAGAATCTGGCAATCCTGAGCTAAACCTTGCTGAATCCCTCAATCCATCTCCCATTTGAAGACAGAACTCAAGAGCTCCTTGCTTTTGAAGGCAGCCGGAGTGGGTAGAGTAGGTATTTATCTGTGTGGCATGGTCAGAGAGGTGACGGGAGCCTTGCTGAATTGATACTTGAAATCCTACCCAATGTCTTTAGGATTAAACCATCCGTCTCCTGGTGGCCACTGCTTCTTTATTTTCCATCCTTTATCTTTTATTCTTTATCCTTCACTCACCTCCTTTTAGTGATCTTTTCCTAAATTAAAAGAGCAATGTATACTCATAGCAAATATGCACAAAATTTAGCAAAGTAAAAGACTATCTCTAAGAGACAAAGACAAGCTAGAACCTATAAGGAGAGGGCGAATTGGATGAAAAGGGTTTTACACTGATGTCATAGAGTGGGTATTGATAAGACTGAGGAAAAGTCCCTCAAGGGGGCCCAGAGACTGTCCTCTACACCATGAGCTTGCAGTCTCCAGCTTGCCTTGCTTTTCTTCTTGCTGGAGGTGCTGGTGGTGGTGTGCCCTCTTCCTCTGGGCAGACAGATCCTTGCACCACCACAGCTCCTGGCAAGTCGCCAGTGACCAGTCCCATCTATCTGAGATCCACTGTGTGTTTCTGCATTGGGATGAAGAGGCAGCCCCTCTCTTCTTGGTTGTCTGAAGCAAGGACTTCAACAGCAGGGGACCCACTTAGTAGTCCAGAAGCCTAGCAATTTACAATTGGGCCAGCATTAATACCCTGTGGGGATGCTAAGAATAGAGTATCAAGGACAGAACCTAACCCAATAGAGGGGAGATGTTAGGAGCTAAGGGGATGGCAGGGAAGTGGGGCCAAGTGTGCAGAGGAACCACCTCCAAAATTGTGCCTGCAGTGGTACCTGAGTTGACACAGTGGGGCGAGGCTAAGAGAGAGCAGAAGAAGGACCAGCCCCCTGGGATTAGGGGCCTGTAGTGGATGTAGCATTCACTTCCTCAGCTACTGTGGTTGGCTCCTGACTGCTTGTAGCAGAATGCCTCTCAAGGCCACAAGCTGCCTTGCCTGACTATGAGCCCTCCCCGAGGGCAGGTTCAGTCCTCCATGGGATTGGTGACACCTTTGATGTGGCCAAACCAACTACATGGCCTCAGATCTGCTTCATTTGTACCCTCACACATTGATTCTGGAAGAACTCTCCAACAAACTTCCTGCATACGAATCTCCATCTCCACAGCTGGGAGGGAGCCCACTAGCAGGTTGCTTGACTAGGATTTGGATGGGGAGTCTGCCTCATTTCTGGTAAGAGATGGTGCCCTGAGGGCATGATGAAGATTCTGGGATCCTTGAAGACCCTGCGGGTAAAGGACCAGAACGGTGGGCAGCCTACTGTATGTACAGAAGATTTTGTAAGAAAATTCTGCAGGGACTCTGAAGGGGGTGGGCTTCTCCAGCTTGCTGCCATCCTCCAGTTCACTGAACCTGATGACTCCAGTTAGCTCACACCTGGCTGACAGAGATAAACTCCTAACTGTCCTCCCTGCCTCCGGGCAGCTCTGGCTGGCCCTCCTCATTCCACTTTTACTGGCAACTGGAGAGCAATTAGCAAATGCATGTATTAGAGCTCCTTCCTCACTCCCGCTGTTAAGACTAGTCATGTGGTTGCTATAAGCCTAGGTGTTCTGCCTTATTAAAGCTGGGGTTACTCACAGTCAGGGCCGAAGAGTGCAAGTTTGAATGCCCATAAATTTATTTCATGCGTATTTCGCCCTGAGAGATTGGTAATTAAGATAAAGGCCCTGCCATTCTAATAACGCATGCCACCCACTGACCTCAGCCTCACCTTAGCCGGGAAAGTTCACAAGCAGCCCTGCTCCAGGTTAGCTACCGTCTCCCAGGATAAACACCTTTCTCCGTGCACTTGTGCACATGCCCTTGGCTCAGCTGCTTCCTGAGCATGGTCTCTCCTTTCCTGCAGGTATGAGGATGAATTTAATGAGCACTCAGAGGTTGAGAATGACTTCATGGTTCTGAAGCTGGGCAGGGCAGGGAAGCTGTGCAGGGAGGAGATGGAGCCAGGGAGGGGGAATGGTGGCACCTTCTTGTGAGTGTGAGGCTGGATAGCACTTTCTCCAGAACTGGCTTTCCAAGTGTTGTTCTGTTGCTGATGGCCAAAACCAAGAATAGTGCTTGAATACTGAACCTCTACCCTGAGGGTCTTCTTTCCGGACCTGAAATACCCTCCCAGGTGTGTTTGGCTTACCAGTTGCAAAACTGCTTTGAGCCCTTCATTACACCAGTTCACTGTCAAGCTATTGGTAACTACCACTATAATCATCCAAGCCATAGCAAGTAATAATAACACAACTTCTCTAATACTGAATTCAGCTGTCCATCTCTCCACTGCAATGTAATGTCTGGTGTAAGTGATTTTTGCTCCCCTAACCATGTAAACACGCTGGCAAGATTATCAAGTGTGGGCTCGGCGCCTGTGGCTCAATCGGCTAAGGCGCCAGCCACGTACACCTAAGGTGGCGGGTTTGAATCCCCAGCCTGGACCCGCCAAACAACAATGATGGCTGCAACCAAGAAATGGCCGGGTGTTGTGGCGGGCGCCTGTGGTCCCAGCTACTTGGGAGGTGGAGGCAGGAGACTTGCTTGAGCCCAGGAGTTGGAGGTTGCTATGAGCTGTGATGCCATGGCACTCTACCCAGGGCGATAGCTTGAGGCTCTGTCTCAAAAAAAAAAAAAAAAAGATTATCAAGTGTGTGTAGCATTGACGTGAAGAAGACCGATTTTCTGCTTGCTGTTTTCAAAATGTAGATCCTTGCTACATAACCACAGTGGACCTGGAAATTAAAATGGAAAGTCTGATCAGTGAGATCAACTTCCTGAGAGTCCTTTATGAAGCTGTGAGGACCTTTATCTTTCCCTGCAGGGTGGGAGCCATACCTGGGGTGTCAAATCCTGCTTGATTCTGGGATTTTGCTTCCTTTGTGAAATCCGCAGGTAAACACTTGCAAAATCTTTCCCATCTTTATCCATATTCTTCCAATGTTTCTCCTATTTTACCCTCCTTCCCCGATGTGGCTCACCTTCTTTCTCTGTTCTTCTTCCCAAGGCTCAGGGTGCCTAGCACCTGCAGCTCACACCATTAGAACCCCCACACATACTGCATCCCAAGGGGAACCTATGAAGAGGAGTCAAAAGGAGAGCACAGGTAACCCCTCATTGCCTGCTTGATAGATTCCTGCTGCCAGCTTTCCTCAGGTCACTTACCTTCCTTTCTCTTCACTGAGATTTAGCTTCCTCAATCTCATCCCTGGTTTTATAGTTGATGTTAGGTTTAGGCATCCTGGAAAGATAGTGACAACTGTCCAATGGTGTGCTTGTGGGAGTATAACCAGGTCCTACTGGAATCCAGCAATGTGTCTACAGTCCTGTCCATGGACAATAACTGGCATTTGGACCCAGATAGCATCGTTACTGAAGTCAAGGTGAAATATGAGGAGATCACTCAGGAGAGCAAGGCTCAGACTCAGGCTCTGTACCAGAACAGGGCAAACAAGAATCGCTGCATCGACCTGGACCCCAAGAGCCTTTCTTGGGGCTCTGCCTCTCTCCCTCCTGGCACCCTTTTTTTGGCTTTCCTCTATTGCCCATTCTTCAGATAGGGATTGGCAGCAACGGGTCTTTGACAGGCAGGATGTCAAAACATCATTCTCTTTGCACCTGTGGTCAACCACACTTCTAGCAGCAAGAATATTAGTCCTGGGTGTAGCAGCAGCAGAAGCAGTAGTGGCTGGGGCTATAGAGGTGGTCAGGGAGTCCCGGAGGACTACTGAGGAGGGTGTGCAGTCCCGAAGGGCAAGCATCTCCATGGATTAGAGTCCTGGACTCAGCAGTGCATCCTTGCCCTCCTCTGCCAGGATCACGCAGGCCACTGCCAGCAGTGGCCAGTGCTCCTGCATCAGATACTGAGCTTGAGCCCTGATAGATAGTTGCAGAAACTCGTCCTTCCCCTCACCACACATTGGTGATCAATCCCTTCTCATTAGGACTAGTGACATCATGATCTCATCCCCTTGGGGGTTCTAACCCAAGCTGAGAAGGGATTCAGAAAGACGCTGTCAAGTTAAGGGATTGGCCCTCAGCCCACCACCTGCCCCAGTGTGCCTTTCTGTTTCCTTAGGGAGAAGCTCTGCTTTGCTTCTACACAGCTCTTTTTTTTTCTCCATTAAACTACTATATGTTATTCTGCATTTTGGTTCTACGTTTTGTAGAACAATGGAGACCTGTGGTGCTTTCTAAATCAGAGGGTGACAGAAAGTTTGCAGAAAGTTATGTTAGCAGCTCTTTGTGGAGTGACAGAGATGGGAAGAGAATGGGGGCACTGAGGGGCACTGAGGTTTGCAGTTAAGAAACCTGGGTCAGGCTCTGCAACCTGCCTGATTGCCATGATATGTTTTGCTCTTTCTCAATCCTCCCCAGGGTGGACCACAGGGTGGACCACATTTCGAGGTGGGCACATTTTTCTCGCAGACCTCAGTCCTTGCCAAGAGCTCCAAATGGTTCAGTGACAGCCAGCTGTAATTGCAGTGCCCAGTCTGGGTCACTGGATCTTTCTCACCTCTCCCCTGGGGGTCTTTGAGCAGGAAAAGTGTGGTCAAAAGCTTCCCATGTACCCTCCTTCCTTACGCTTTAAGGGCAGCCACCCTCTCCCAGCAAGATTTTGTCTATTTTGTCTACAATACTCCACATCCTTGTCCCTGCCCCACATCCTGAGATCTCAAGGTTATGGAAAACCAATAAATATAGCAAAGGTTTATTTAGTAGTGACTACCTGCTCAGAAATTGTTCTGAGAACTTCACATATAACTCATCCACGATTCACAACTATCTTGTGAGGTAGGTATGATTATCCTCATTTTACAGATGTGGAAAAGGAGATACACAGAGGTGAAGGTTACCTTGTGCCTCGGCTCAGTTTGGAAGTGGTAGAGCAGGGATTTGAACATGGGTAGTTGGGCCCCAGAGTCCTTGCTTGAAACTTCCATACTATGCTAATAACACACGTGTAATTTTGTACTTCTTAATGATAGCGCGTAGTGTGTATGTATTGGGGGAGTGGGTTGGTGTTTCTGGTCTTTGATGGCAGAGGTTTTCTTTCTTTCTTTCTTTTTTTTTTGGCCAGGGCCAGGTTTGAACCTGCCACCTCTGGTATATGGGTCTGGCCCCACGCCTTTGAGCCACAGGTGCTGCTGGGCAGAGGTTTTCTTTATTCAGAAATGGGCCTAGTCCCCTTCCAGGAGGCAGTGCTCTGTCCGTGGTGCTGAAATCAGGTCCAACTGCCTAGTGGACTGGCTCCTTCACTTCAGGGGGCAGACACTACCTTGACTCCCTCCAAGCTCAACTTTCCCTAGGCCCTGCTTCAGTTCTGATTGTTTGCATCTGGACTTCTGAAATTCCTGTCTAAGATCAGCTAAACACTTTGCCCAAAAAACATTTAGCCCAACTCCGAATAGTCCCAGATTTTGTTCATTTTGCTATATCCCCCATAAAATGAAGACGAAATAAATTTGTCTCTCTCTCAGAGTCTTTATGAATGATGAAACTTATGTATATTGGCATGTTTTTCTTTCTGCCTCTTCTGCTGGGGAATATTTGTCATTGGTGATCAGAATATCAGAATATTTACTTTCTACTTTAACACGAATTGTTATTTCTAAATTAACTCCCTTACTGGGATGAGAGGGATATATAAATAAATAAAATAAAAAATCTAGTGTCCTGTTCATTGAGACTAGGTTCACGCTGAGCAACATCAGAAAGTGGGCACTCCAAAAGGAAGAGCGTGATTTAAAACATTAGCTGCTATTATTCATTAATGTGATAATGAAAATATCTTCCTTAGCGATGTGCTAAAGAATACACAAAATCAGACATGTAAAAAGCAGTTTATAGAACAAAAGATACTCATACTGATATTGTACTACATGTATGCAGATCTTTATTAGTAAATCTATTCTAGTGACCCTAGCATGCAGTGTTTTTGTGTTACACAACACTGGGCAGAGAATGTGCATTCCATAAGCACTTCTTCACTGATGGGCAATTAAATGACACAGTAATGCTAGAGCTTGACATAGTTCCTAAAATAAGTACCCAATAGATGGGAGATATTACCACTGTTCATTAATTTCTGAGGAATCGACTTCCAGGGCTAGAAATGATGTCAGAAGCCAGCAAGAGGAGGCCCCATTTAGATATCTATGTCCTCAAAAACACAGCCTGCAATGGCAGCCCATTGTTGTAATGGGTAATACTGCTCCCTCTCACAGAGGATGCTAAGCTGTGTCTTACTGTGTCAATTCCACTCATTGGTTGGAGTTTTTCCCTTGTGGTCAAAGAGAGCAACATTCCCTTGTTCATGACAATCTGCAGAAGTTTGGGGACAATTTTCTCTTTTATTAGATTCCTTCTTCAGGTGAAACATGTCCATGCCTTTCAGCTTTGGGGAGCTCCCAGCCATCTTAAGTGCTGTCCTAGAGACATCCTCTTGGTGCCCAGAACCCAACCCTCCAGGTGAAGACTGCTAATTCAGGAAGGGGGTGGGCACAGGGCTTCTTTTTGTGCATCCTTCAACTTTGCAGGTGATCTCGGCAGCTGCTTTCTGCTGCTGATTCACCCTGAGCTTGCACAATGTAATACAAACCCTGGTGAAACTGTGTCTCCCCATGGAGAACTGTACAGCTATTTTTTTTTTTTTTGAGGCGGAACCTCAAGCTATCCCCCTGGGTAGAGTGCCATGGCCTCACAGCTCATAGCAACCTCCAACTCCTGGGCTCAAGCGAGTCTCCTGCCTCAGCCTCCCAAGTAGCTGGGACCACAGGTGCCCGCCACAACACCCGGCCATTTTTTGGTTGCAGCCATCATTGTTGTTTGGCGGGCCCGGGCTAGGGATTCGAACCCGCCACCTTAGGTGTACGTGGCTGGCACCTTAGCCCATTGAGCCACAGGCGCCGAGCCAATTATTTCTTTTAATACAAGATTTCACTCTGTCACCAGGCTGGAGTGAAGTGGCATAATCCCTATAGCCTCAAATTCCTGGGCTCAGGTGATCCACCTGCCTCAACCTCCTTAGTGATTGAGAGGATTGCCACTACGCTTGGCTAGTTTTTCTTATTTTTTGTAGAAATGAGGTATCACTATGTACCCGGGTTGATCGCAAACTCCCGGCCTCAAGCAACCCTCCTCCCCCATTCTGGACTCCCAAAGTGCTGGGATGACCGGAGTGAGCCTCCGAATCCAGCTGGTCCCTAATTTACAGTCTAGTTGGGGCGGCAATCACCAGCTGTGTTACCTGGGAGCAAGTAACTTAGCCTTTCTGGGCCTCAATTTCCACATTTATAAAGTGACAGTAGTAACATCTGTGGTATCATAGCGTTATTATGAGAATGAAATATAAAATAGTGTCAGTAAGCCCTGAGCCCTATACTATAGGACACGTGTTATGCGTCTGTGACTGTACGTATAAAACCGAAGATAAATGTGTCATGTAAATCATGGTCTATAAAGTACAAAAGAATGTCAGACAAGATGCTATTTGGCAAGTCTAAGGAAAATTGTACCCTAATAAGGACGAGCATTTTTACATTGTGTGTGTGTGAGAGAGAGAGGGAGGGATTGAGAGAAATCCACGGCGTTAAGGAAGAGAAATTCTATTTGATTTTTATTTAATCCTCTCTTGGTTTCCACTATCATGGTCAAAACTCTGTCAAGCCCAGCAGTGGATTCCGATATTGCTTTTTCTATTAGGAAGTTTATTAATGTGGAAAGGAGTTTTAATCATCAATGCTTGGATGAACAGATTTTTCTCTTTAAGAAATGAGTGTTTTAATTCTACAGTCTTAAAATTTAACAGCAGCTTTTAAAAATATAAAAAAAGAGTTAAATAGATTCATAGTTTATTCCCTATATGACAGCTAAATGACTAAATTTTTATCTCTTTCCAAGGCCAACCAGAGCAGAGCTTGTTTCATTTATTTCCTGTATCACTAAACTTTTTGAATTTAATTCTTAAAATTTATTATAATTTTTATGTATATGAAAGGTATCTCTGTGTATGTAACATGAATCGTAATGAAGATTAATTAACAGTCATCCAAGTGTCCGTCACCAACCTTAAGCATGAACATTTAAGAAATGTATATGAGAAATTGTGATATATTCTTTTAGAGACTTAAAATGTGTTTTTAACTAAATTTTAATAGTAAAATCCAGAAATGGTAAACAGTCAGGTTTATTTGTATTTATAGAATATTTAAAAAGAAGAAAATGGGGCAGTGCCTGTGGCTCAGTGAGTAGGGCACCGGCCCCATGTACCGAGGGTGGCGGGTTTGAACCTGGCCCCAGCCAAACTGCAACAAAAAAATAGCCGGGTATTGTGGGGGGCTCCTATAGTTCCAGCTACTTGGGAGGCTGAGGCAAGAGAATCGACTAAGCCCAGGAGTTGGAGGTTGCTATGAGTTGTGGCGTCATGGCACTCTACCAAGGGCGACAAAGTGAGACTCTGTCTCTAAAATAAATAAATAAAAAGAAGAAACTGGCGATTTCTTTCTTCAGCATAAAAGCTTCATATTTATAGCTTTCTCAATAGATCATAGGAAAAAATATGTTTCTGTTCTCCTTCTCTGATGAAAAATAACCCTGGTCTCAAGCTTTCAACATCAAAAAGACTCACGACTACTCCTGAAATGTGTTTATTTCTTTGATTTGGTTTGAGAAACACAGATTGGGCACCTGCTGAGCGGTAGGCATCATGTTAAGTACCAGGCGGCCGAAAGTGATGGAGTGCCCTCTGTCAGGAAGGAGAGAGTTGAGACACAAACAGAGAGGATGACCGGGGAAGATGAGGGCAGTTCCTGGTGGGATAGAGGCTTGCAAAGATGCCAGAAGCCAAGACTATATTGTTGTAGTTGCCTATATACCTGTGTAACTCACTCCCCCGACCGCCTGCATCTTTGTATCCCTGGAATGGGCACGTAGTAGGTGCTCAGGAAATATCCATAGAATGGACCAATAACTCAAGAGAAGCAGGAGGAGATAAGAAGAGAAAACAGCACAGAGGGATATCGATCACATTTGGGGCATTGCAGCATAGAGCTTTGTTTTTTTATGCCTTAAACATTTCTCTGCTTTTTATTAGGATATCGACAGCACAGATCATGACAGATGGTGTGAATATATTATGTATCGAGGGCTGATCAGGTGAGCACAGGGGTTTGATTTTTATTTTTTTCATCTCTTACTACTGTGATATTTTGGGTTTACCCTAGAAGAAAAACTTTATGGAAGCAATTAATTTTTGTTACTTTTTATAAACATTGATTTGGCTGGTTATGCAGTTTAACTTTTTTTTTCCAAAACATGGTCTCATGATTTATGAAAGTATAAATAGCTAAGCAAATTAAGCTCAATTATATAACAAGGATACTGCGTGTGTAAGCTATAGTGCAGTCAGTACGGGTCCGTAGCTGTCACCACAGGTTAGGAATGGCACCAGTTCTGACTGTGGCCTGGTAGAAATGGCATGGAGCATGGAATGAGAAAGTCCTGGGCTTGAATTCCAGCTTTGCCAGCCTCTAATCAGTGATCTTGGGTAAGTCGACTGACTTGTGAGGGCCATTACCACACTGTAGTGAGATCTCTGGATAAATTATGTTTGTTTTAAAAAAAATCCCATATAAAAATATTACCTAAGTGTGTATGTGTGTGTGTACTTGGACAGCAAATGATTGCATACACACATGTGCCACTAATGGTATTTTAATCAACAACAGACCAAATATACAATGGTGGTCCCGTAAGATTATAGCATCGTATTTTTACTGTACCTTCCCAATGCTTAGATATATTTAGACATCCAAATATTTACTACTGTGGCCGGGCACAGTGGCTCATGCCTATAATCCTAGCACTCTGGGACGTCCAGGCAGGAGGATCGCTTGAGCTCAGAAGTTTGAGACCAGCCTGAGCAAGGGAGAGACTCCGTCTCTACTAAAAATAGAAAAATTAGCTAGGTGTCATGGAGGGAGCCTGTAGTCCCAGCTACTCAGGTGGCCGGGGTATGAGGATCGCCTAAGCCCAAGAATTTGAGGTTATAGTGAGCTATAATGATGCCATGACACTCTACCCAGGGTGCCAGAGGGAGGCTCGTCTCAAAAAAACAAAACAAAAGAAACAAAAAGACCCACAAATATTTCCCATTGTGTTACAGTTGTGTACGGCATTCAGTATAACAGCAGACCGTACAGGTTTGTTATCCAGGAGCAACAGCCTGGACCACATAACCAGGTATATGGCAGGTGACACCACGTAGGTTCGTAATACACTCTGCTGTCTGCGCAGTGATGGTGTCACCTAGTGACACGTTCTCAGAACACATTCCCTCCGTTAAGTGATAGTGAGTGTGTGCATATAGTGACCCAAAATGATACAGTCAATTGATCTCAAAATTCACGTATATAACTGAAAATCGTTTTGAAGGCAGTAGTTCCATAAAAATCAAGGAGCAGCTTTATTAAGCTTAATTTCTTAAGAAAAAAGAGGGGCTAACCATTCATTCATTCATTCATTGAATAGTATTTATTAAACATTCTGTGCCAAGTGTTGCTCTGGGGGAAAGTGGGGATGTAACAGGAATAAAACAAAATCCTTGACTATCATAGAACGTCCATTCCAGTGGAAGGAGACAGAAAACAAAGCAGATAAGATGTGATAGACTTTCCGAGGTGGAGATATTATGAGGAAAGAAAAAGAATAAAGCCAGGTGAGAAGGAAGGGCATGTCGGGGTGGCTGCAGTGGGTGACATCAGGTGCGCAGGGCAGGAGGGGGCGGAATGGACGAGGGCACCCTCTCGCCTGCTTCCTGGGGAAGGCACTTCGGGCAGGGTCAGCGAGTGTAAGCTTGAGGGGAGGATGCTGGGCATTTGGGGTAAGAGTGAGAGGCCAGTGTGGCTGGAGTGGGGATGGGAAGTGACCTGAGAGTGGTGGGTGGGGGCATACTGCTGGGCACAGTGCTGATTCCCAGGTCCATCCTCCATCAGGCCTCCCATGGAGGGAACATGCTGTGGACCTTGCCCGAAACTTGGTGGGGTTAGGGAAGGACTCCTCTTAGTACAGAATCTGGCGATATTTGACCTGACACTCCCTAGTGCGGGTTCTAGGTCATAGTCTCTGGGCCATAGTCTCTCCTCCATCCAGAGTAATTCATCTCCCAGGGGCATCTTGGCTCTGCCTGCCTGAAGTTAGGAGCTTATGAGGAACTGATCACCCCTTCAGCAACTTTATATTCTAAGATCTGTGGCCTGCATTGATGAGAGAAAATGGTTGCCTTCTAGGAGTGATATAGGATCACAAAGTCAGCTCTGAATTACACTCCAGTAAAGCAGAATGTTAGGGTCCCCCCCTCTGTACCCCATTTGTCATTCACCCAGTACCAACCAAGCAGAATGGACACCAGGCATCGTGGTGAGTGTAAGAGTAGGATCCCTGCACTGACAGAGGAGGGGACAGTCAGCATAATGAATAATTGGAGGACATCTTATTTGGGGTGATGAGATGCTGGGAAAAGTGCAGGTGGGGTGCAGCTGTCTGCAGATGTCGGGTAGCTCCTCCTGAGAAGATGACATTTGAGCCAAGCTTTTGAAGAGTGGGCCGTGTGGCTGCCCGGGAGAAGACCCTTCCTCATAGAGAAATCCTTTAGTGCAACAGCCCCAGGCAGGAATTGGGGGCATATTTGAAGAAAAGTGAGGCTAGTAGGGCTGGAAAGTATCAGGGTGCAGTGGAGTGGGGGGGCAGGGGAATGTGCAGGCAGGGACAAAGGGAGCGGGCCTTGGGAGCGCTGTGGACCCTGACCAGGGACTTCGGATACACCTTAGTAAAATGGTAACCTTTACTGGTTACCAGTACACTCCGTGGGCTCAGATGCTTACTGAGCTGGGCCAAGGAGACCCTTGAGATGCTAAGCTTGTTCTGGTTACACAGCAAATTCAGAAACTTCAAAAGGCTCAACACGGATCCACATGGCTATAGGACAGATAGCTATTGCTTTGGTGTTTCCCAAGGATCGAGTAGGAGAGAGTAGGTTTCGTTAGGGGTTAGTTTTATAAAGTATTTTATCTCAGATTGAAAATGCTTTCTGTTCTGGGTGGCGCCTGTGGCTCAAAGGAATTGGGCACCAGCCCCATATACCCGCGGGGGCGGGTTTAAAACCAGCCCTGGAAAAAAAAAAAAAAAAAAAAAAAAAAAGAAAGAAAGAAAGAAAGAAAATGCTTTCTGTTCAAATACGTTAAAGTGGGCTCGGTGCCTGTAGCTCAGTGGCTAGGGTGCCAGCTAGGGTGCCAGCCACATACACCAACGCTGGTGGGTTTGAATCCAGCCTGGGCCTGCCAAACAACAATGACAACTACAACCAAAAAATGGCTGGGCATTGTATGGCAGGCACCTCTAGTCCCAGCTACGTGAGAGGCTGAGGCAAGAGAATCGCTTAAGCCCAAGAATTTGAGGTTGCTGTGAGCTGTGAAGCCACAGCACTCTACCCAGGGTGACAACTTGAGACTCTGTCTCAAAAACAAACAAACATAAAACAAATACTTTAAAGTGATTGTTTTAATAGGAATATCAGGATTTCTAGAGAACAGTTTTTAATATAGGCTAAAATAAGCATAATTTCAAGTTGTAAAAAAATGTGTGAAGGGCTGGGCATGGTGGTGTATTACACCTGTAATCCCAGCACTCTGGGAGGCAGAGGCGGGTGGATTGCCTGAGCCCAGGAGTTCATGACCAGCCTGAGCCAGAGCGAGACCCCATCTCTAAAAAAATAGCTGGGCATTGTGGCATTGTAGTAGTTCCAGCTAGTTGGGAGGATGAGGCAAGAGGATCACTTGAGCCTAGGAGTTTCACCATGACACTCTACTGAGGACAACAAAGTGAGACTCTGTCTCAAAAAAAAAAGTTAGGGCACCAAGGTACAGTGGTATGTATAGTAACCACTGTCCATAATAGCTAACTGCTGGGCTCTGAGACCTTTAATACTGTTCCTTAGGAGAATGAGATTACTGTGTATTTGTGTGTATACACTTTTATACATTAGTGAACATATGTATGTGATGTATATGTGCATATATAATCTAAACTATTAAGATTGTGTGTTAGCCTGATCTGTGTCATAACAATACTGTAGACTGGATGGCTTAAACAACAGAAATTAACTGTTTGGGAGTTCTGGAGACTGCAAATCCAACATCCAAGTGCCCACAGGGCTGGTGTCTGGGGCAGGCCATCCCCCTCGGTCTCTCACAGCCTTCTTGCTGTGTGCCCACGTGGCCGTTCCTTGGCACGTGGTTGCAGAGAGACACAAGGTCCTGGGCGCCTCTTCTTCTACAGACACTAATCCAGTGGAACTGGCCCCTCAGGACCTCATTTAACCTGATTTCCTTGGAGGCCCCATTTCCAAATACGGCCACACTTGGAGTTAGGGCTTCAGCATATGAATTGTGAGGGGAGATGCAAACATTTTGTCCATAATGTAGAGGAAGGTCATTCTAAGGATCCTCAAATTAATGAAGTCAGGGACTAATGTTTTTCACTTTCTGTCCACAAAGCCAGTTCTATAAACTTTATCTCAAATCACCTAATTCAATGCCCTGCACATAGTAGGTACTTCATAAATATTATTATTAGCTCCCAACTATGGGAGATCCTTCCCCCACTTATAATGTTTGTGTTAGAGTCTTGTTTTGTCACCCTGGCTGGAGTGCAGTGCCGGCATCTTAGCTCACAGCAACCTCAAACTCCTGGGCTCAAGTGATCCTCCTACTGCAGTCTCCCACCTGGGATTACTGAAGGCGTGCCCCATCATGCCTGGCTGATTTTTGTATTTTTAGTAGAGACAGAGTCTCACTCTTGCCCAGGCTGGTCTCCAACTCCTGGCTGCAAGCAGTCCTACTGACTCAGCCTTCAAGAGTGCTAGGATTACAGGCATGAGCCACCATGAACCTCATGGCTGAGGTTCCCTATTTTAATGGAAAATTTGGATTGTCAAGCCCTTATCTTCAGGGAGACTGAACAGCTTTTGGAGTATCCTTGAAGGTGGTGTCTATGAAATGAGTTAGAATTTTGGTCTTAGAGATTTGGGAAATAATTAGCCTAAATTTACTAGAGACAGTGGCCTAGAATTACAAGGAACTGCCCGGATCTGGAACCTGAGCTTGAACCAGTGCGTTAGCCTGTCCCATAGCTCTAAACCACACGTGGCGCTCAATCGCAGCTCTTTTCATCTCCCTGGTGGGCAGGCCTGCTGCCTTCTCTGGCCTTGGGTCTGGGTTTCTGTTTCTATTTTGTGTATAGTCACAGGCTTTGGTCTAAGGCATCTCCTCCTATCACTGTAGACCAAGCCTCTGTCACCTTTTACCTACATTATGGTGGTGACCTCCTATCTGGTATCCTGGTGTCAACCCCTTCTCTGAAGTCTATTCTTTAACAGTAGCCAGCATGTACCTCTGCCCCACACTCCTCTAATGGATTCCCATGTCATCCTTAAACAAACAAACAAGAAACCAACAACAGGGCGGCACCTGTGGCTCAGTGGGTAGGGCACCAGCCCCAGCTGAACTGCAACAAAAAAATAGCCGAGCATGGTGGCCGGCGCCTGTAGTCCCAGCTACTTGGGATGCTGAGGCAAGAGAATCGCCTAAGCCCAGGAATTGGAGGTTGCTGTGAGTAGTGTGATGCCATGGCATTCTACTGAGGGTGATAAAGTGAGACTCTGTCTCTATAAAAAAAAACAAACCAGGGCTCGGCGCCTGTGGCTCAATCGGCTAAGGCGCCAGCCACGTACACCTAAGGTGGCGGGTTCGAATCCCCAGCTCGGGCCCGCCAAACAACAATGACGGCTGCAACCAAACGATGGCCGGGTGTTGTGGCGGGCACCTGTGGTCCCAGCTACTTGGGAGGCGGAGGCAGGAGACTCGCTTGAGCCAGGAGTTGGAGGTTGCTATGAGCTGTGATGCCATGGCACTCTACCCAGGGGGATAGCTTGAGGCTCCGTCTCAAAAAAAAAAAAAAACCAGAAAACAAAAAACCTAACAACCTCTGGGCTCGGCGCCTGTGGCTCAATCGGCTAAGGCGCCAGCCACATACACACCTAAGGTGGCGGGTTCAAATCCCCAGCCCGGGCCCTCCAAACAACAATGATGGCTGCAACCAAAAAAAATGGCCGGGTGTTGTGGTGGGCGCCTGTGGTCCCAGCTACTTGGGAGGCGGAGGCAGGAGACTTGCTTGAGCCCAGGTGTTGGTGGTTGCTATGAGCTGTGTTGCCATGGCACTCTACCCAGGGGGATAGCTTGAGGCTCCGTCACAAAAAAAAAAAAAAAAAAAAAAAACAACCTCTGAAAGCCAGGTGTGGTGGCTCAAGCCTGTAATCCTAGCACTTTGGGAGGCCAAGGTGGGTGGATTGCTTGAACTCAGGAGTTTTAGACCACCCTGAGCAAGGGTGAGACTACTAAAAATAGAAAAGCTAG
>CAUYQV010018567.1:0-14024 GCA_963574575.1 Galagoides demidoff
TCCGCCTCCCAAGTAGCTGGGACTACAGGTGCCCGCCACAACGCCCGGCCATTTTTTGGTTGCAGCCATCATTGTTGTTTGGCGGGCCCGGGCTGGGGATTCAAACCCGCCACCTTAGGTGTATGTGGCTGGCGCCTTAGCCGCTTGAGCCACAGGCGCCGAGCCTCTTGTTTATTTTTGATAGTCTTTACTTTTACGGTTAGCAATCCCCTTTCTTGGTAGATGGCCCCATGCACGTGGGCCATGGCGAAAGCATAATGGCTGTCAGTATATATGTTCATTCAATCGTTTGTCTTTTCCCAAGTGGAGGGCCTGAGTTAGGGCTACTAACTCTGCTTTTTGGGCTGATGTCCCAGGGGGTAGAGATGTGGCCCAGACTACCTCTGTTTCAGTTGTTACTGCTGCCCCCACATACCTGGTGCCGTCTTTAATGAAACTGCTACTATCTGTATACCAAGTGACACCTGCATGTGGTAGAAGCTGATCCCAGAGGTCATCTCGGGTGCTGTGGACTTGGTTCAGGATCTCAGTGCAGTCGTGTAGTGACCCCATTAGGTCCATGTTGGGTAGTAGGGTGGCCGGGTTGAGGGCAGTGCTGGTGCTGAACTGGACTTTTGGGGGGTTCAACAGCAAGGCCTGATAATGGACTAGTCTGGCAGTGGACAGCCATTGGTCCAGTGGCTGTTTGAGCACCCCTACAATGGCATGTGGGGTGGTGACTGTGAGGTCTTGACCTAAAGTCAATTTGTGGGCATCTTTAACTAGTAGGGCTGTGGCAGCGATGCTCTGGAGGCAAGGGGGCCACCTGCCGCCACTGGCTCTAGTTTCTTTGACAAGTAGGTTACCAGTCTTCTCCAGGGCCCAAGGGTTTGGGTCAATACCCCCTTAGCTACCCCTTTTTTCTCATCCACATAAGTGGAAGGGTTTAGTGATGTCCAGTATGGCTAGCACTGGGCACACAATAACTTGGACTTGATGACTTTGAAGGCCTGTGTCAAAGAATCTGTTCATTCCAGGGGCTCCTGCCCTCAGGTGGCTTCATACAACGGTTTTGCCTTTTCTGCAAAGCGGGAGAACCACAGTTGGCAAAACCCTGCAGACCCCAGGAATTCTCTGACCTCCTGGTCTTGGGAGTGGGGATCCGGAGGATGGTTTCTTTCCTAGAGTTTGAAAGCCACCTTTGTCCCCCCCTTGAGTATGTAGCCCAGGTAGATAACTTGGGCTCAACGTATCTGGGATTTTTTGGCTGTAGCTCAGTATCCATGATCTCCAAGGGTCTTAAAGGAGGCTTTGGGTGGCCTGTTGGCAATCAGCCTGGCTGTCTGCAGCCCCTAGCAGATCATCTACATACTGGAGTAAACTAATATTGGGGTTGTCCCTCCAGTACTCACTGAGGTCTTCATGCAGCGCCTCGTCGAAGATGGTGGGTGAATTCTTGAAACCCTGGGGCAATCGAGTCCACATCAGCTGCCTGTTGAATCCATCTGTGGGGTCATGCCACTCAAAAGCAAACATGGGCTGACTCAAAGGAGCCAGGAGCAGGCAGAATTAGGCATCCTTTATGTCTATAACAGTGTACCATTTCCGAGTGGGAGGCAGAGTGCTTAACAGAGTGTAGTCATTAGGTAGGGTGGGGTGGATGTCTGCCATCCATTTGTTGACCTCTTGGAGGTTCTGAACCCATCAGTAGTCATTGGTGTTTGGTTTCTTGACTGGCAATAGGGGTGTATTCCAAGGTAACGGCATGAGATCGATACTCCCAATTGTCTCAGTCTCTTTATGTGTGGGGTGATGCCTTCTCGGGCTTCCCTGGGTAAAAACATGGGTGTTACTTGTACTGGCAAGGCCCCAGCCTTTATCTCTACTATCACAGTGGGGGCGGTGGGCTGCGGACCCCATTCCCCCGTCCTCAGTCCTATTTTTAGTCCAGCAAGGACATCTGGGTGGCCCATAGTCTGCACTTGCCGTGGTGGCTAGAAGTACCTTGGCCAGGCCTTGGGTGTGTTTCTTGTTGGCTGCAATCGAAGATTTGGTCTGCTTTTCCTCCCATGTCTCCCGGTTATTATATACCTTCTCAGTCACTGCCAACAGTTCTGAAACGGTTTTGTCTCCCAGTCTTTCTAGGTGCTATAACTTCCAACGGATGTCGGGTACAGCCTGGTTTACAAAGGCCATTATCACTGCAGACCAGTTTATAGGGTCCTTGGGGTCCATAGGGGTGTAAGTGCAGTATGCCTCCAGAAGGCGCTCTAGGAAAGCCCCAGGGGCCTCCTCCTTACCTTGCTGGATCTGACTGACTTTGGCCAAATTCTTGGGCTTCCGGGCTGCTGCCCAGAGGCCTCCCATAAGAACCTGGCAGTAAACTTTGATTCTCTCCTTACCTTCGGAAGTATTATAGTTCCAGTCTGGTCAGGTGAGGTGAAATCCTACAGCAATCCTTTCAGGGTTTGCAGTGGGGTTCTCATCATCTCCTGGGATGAACTTTCTGGCCTCTGCCAGAATTCTTTCCCTTTCCTCTGTAGTGAACAGGATCTGAAGGAGCTGGCCAGTGGGTGAACAGAATGGAGTCTAACAGATTAATTAACCTGCTGAGTTTTTCTAAGAAAGGGGGTGGGGGGGTTGCATTTTCCAATTGTATAGGTTGCTTGTTGAGAATGGCCAATAAATGACATTCTGGTGTCCCTGTGCATCAGGGAGCCCTATGGCTCTTAAAGGAAAAGCTGTTGAGTCCAGCTCAACTCCGGCTAGTTGGGCCCACTCTCTTTGGGTTTGCCCCCTAGTACTGGGGCCCTCCCCTCCCCCAGCTGCCTCTATGGGTTCAGCTTCATTGCCCCCTGCCACTTGATATGGGGGTGGGCTTAGGAACACAGCCTCTCCTTGGGAGTTGGGAGTGTGTGGCAGCACGGGGTAGGGTGGTACTTTGGGTTTGTGGGCCATTGGCTTCTCTTTAAGAGTCAAGGCTGTGGGGCCCTGGCCTGGAGCTAGGAAAGGCTTTAGCCACAGTGGAGGTTGTTCCACCAGTACCTGCCAAGTAGTGATATTGGCCACTTGGTCAGGGTGGCCCAGCTTCCCATAGTCCACATCTTTTACCTGATAGATGGTGGGGAGATCAAAGGTCCCCTCCTCTGGCCACCTGCCGCCAAAAGCCAGCCATTCACTGTGACAGAAAGTGACTAGCTTACCTCTTTTTATCACCAGATCTAGATACCTGGCCTGGGCCTGGGCGTCTCAGAAATGGGCAAGGAAGAGGGTTAGGGGAGTGGTTTGCGCCTGTCCCATGCCTAGTTAAAGGGGAGGAGAGCAAAGGTTGCCTAAGGAAGAGTTGTTGAGTTGGATCTCATTGTGGAGGCTTCTCTAAATAGGGACAAAAATGCGAACAAGGCTGCCAAAAAGTAGTAAAAGACAGGCTAAGGCTACGCGTTCCCCAGTGGACCAGTCCGGAAGGGTGATGGTACCAACCCCAATACCGACAAGGACAAAGAACAACGAGTGCCAAGCCAAAGATGCACCAAGCAGACAGGGGCACAGAACACATAGCATAAAGAATGTTAACAGCGCAACTACCCAAGGAGAGAAATCTCCCAGGGTCCCTTGGAGGTAGAGGTCTGCAACCCACTCACAAAAGCTGTCTGGAGTGTTAGCGTTGGGGCACGTCCAATGCCCCACAAGGCACTCTACAAATTGCCAAAAATGACATTCACAAAGACACACAGACGTTCTCATTCATACTGTTCAAATCAAATGGGTGCAAATCACCCCAAGACCAAGCACCCGAGGGGACTCTTACTCCTCAAGGTGTAAACCAAGTGGAACGGAGGCACCCCCCTCAGTCCACAGTGCGGCCCCCTTAATGGTGTGCCTGCGTAGGGACCTGACTAATCCAAGAATTCCTGGCACCCAAACTCAGTCATACAACATTCACACACCCAACTCACCGGTGTGGGCACTCCGTGTGGGGTGGGGTCTCAGGGGCGTGGATACCAGACAAGCCCACAAATGTTAGGACCGAAATCACTGCTGACAGACCATCCTGCATACTTGAAAAAGCAAAGGAGTGTTTTTATTGCAAGCATAAGCTCAGGTCACTCTACCGGACGGCGTAGCTGCGCACGAACAACCCAGTTACAGAGGCAAAAGCGGTTTTTATACATTTCAGGGAGGACAGCAACTGAGTGATTGGTTCATTTTGGACCCAGTTGGGGATTGGTTGCTAAATTAATCCAGTCAGGGGTTGGCTGGGGCTCAATCCCTAATGGGATTGGCTGGAGCTGGGTCGCTTTTCCTAGAAGGGCTACGGCTTGGCACTTTCTAGGATTGGCCTGTATGTTCATTTCTGATGGTGGAGCTACACCCAGGATGGCTATCCCCTCCCTGGGTGGTGCTGCTTGTGGTTTTTCTAGTTTTTCCCGGGACTGGGCCCCTGAGTAGCTTCACTCACAAAATGGAGTCTCTGCTGTTTCTTCACTGTCGCCCTAGGTAGAGTGCCGTAGCTTCACAGCTCACAGCAACCTCCAACTCTTGGGCTCAAGCAATTCTCTTGCCTCAGCCTCCCAAGTAGCTGGGACTACAGGCACCCTCCACAACCTCCTTTAGACATAGGGGCTTGCTCTGGCTCAGGCTGGTCTCTAACTTGTGAGCTCAGGCAATCTACCCAGCTGGGTCTCCCAAATTCTGGGATTACAGGATGAGTCACTGCGCCCAGCCTCATTTCTGATCTTTTTAACTGCTATGAAGATTCTATCAATATATTGCCTTTTTGACATTAGTAGTGTAGTCTAGTGACTAAAAGGAATCTCTGAATTTGAATTCTGGTTTTGCCATTTATTGGCTGTGAAATTATGGGCAAGTTACTATACCTTTCTGTGATTCCATCTCCCAATCTGTAAATGGAAATAATGACACTACCAACCTGATAGTATTCTTGTGAGGCTAAGATAAGCTAACTAATATATGGATGTAAAATGTTTAGAACTTTGTAGGCACCAAGAATGTATGTAAGCATTAGAAAGAATATACAAGCCATTCTTGTTTACTTTTGCATCTAATTAAGTTAACAGTAAAGTTTGTTCTACAGGCTTTTTTTTTTTTTTTTTGCAGTTTCTGGTTGGGGCTGGGTTTGAACCCGCCACCTCCAGCATATGGGGCCAGCACCCTACTCCTTTGAGCCACAGGAGCCACCCATTCTACAGGCTTTTTTCTTTTTATTTTAAAATGATAATAGATTCACAGAAAATTACAAAGGGGCTTGGGGCCTATAGCTCAAGCAGCTAGCCACATACACCAGAGCTGGTGGGTTCGAATTCAGCCCAGCCTGCCAAACAACGACAGCTACAACCAAAAAAAAATAGCTGGGCGTTGTGGCCAAGAGTTGAAGGTTGTTGTGAGCTGTGATGCCATGGCACTCTACCCAGGGTGACAGCTTGAGACTCTGTCTCAAAAAAAAAAGTTACCAAAGTAGGACAAACAGTTCCATTTACCCTTCAATCGGTTTCTCCCAATAGTGGCATCTTACATAGCTATTGTACAATATCAAAATCAGGAAACTGACATTGGTATATTACTGGTAACTAGACTACAGACTTTAAATCATATTTTGCAATTTTTTAACCTGTGTTAATTTATCTGTGTATGTGTGTGTTTGCGTGTCTGATAGTTCTTTACAATTTTATTGTGTGTATAGATTAGTGTAATCAGCACCACAATCATGATAGAGAACTGTTCATCACCTTCAAAGAACTCTCCGGTGTATTCTCAACTACCTCCCCACCACACCTCCAACCCCTGGAAACCACCAATTTACTCACATCTGTAGTTTTAACATTTCAAGAATGTCATATAAATGGAATATATGGTATATAAGAATAATTTGTAAAGTGTATAGAAAGCAATATACTTTTTTCAAGAACTCTATACATAGAAGCCAAATTAGAATAATTGAGAAAAAGTAAAGCATGAGCATAAAATGGAATAATACTAAATATAAAAGGTAAATTATTAGGGGACATAACACAGCAGAGATTTTCATCAGGCAGGTAGCATGATGTGAGCTGTGTATCAGGTACACTAGCCTGGGTGAAGGGTGCAAAAGCAATAGAATGAAACAGTGCAAAAGGCAAGAAAGCAAGTCTCAGGCCTCAGGGATAAAGATGAGGGAGCTAAGGATGAGAATAAGGAAACCAGACACAGGAATGGGCAGGAGGGAAATTGCTGACTTTCTTGAACATAAAAGATGGCCTGAACCTGGAAAGGGAAATAAGTTGAAGTAGGCAATTGAGGCAAAAAGTAACCAAAGATGGCTATGGACCTTCCTGCCTAAGGAACTGGGAGGACCATGCCACCTTCACAGAATTCACTTTAGGCCACACTAGGTCAGAGGTGTCAACTGGCAATGGCAAGTGGCCATGTCCTTAAGGCAGCTGAGAGTATGGATCTGGAGGAAGGTCTAGCTAGAGGCCCAACCGGCTTCTCTCATCTGCCCAGAGGAGCTGGAGGAAGTCCTGGGAGTCCCTGAAAGAGCTTATGAAAAGAGGGTCTCCAAGGACAGGCCTCTGGGGAGTATCTATACCCTACAGGAGCTGATGGAAACAGGAAGTTAGAGAAGAACGTCGGTAAAACACAATGAGGAACTTGGACCGGATAATTTCTTAGTTCTTTCCAACACAAATATTCTATGATTCTATTAAGTACATATGGCAACCATATTAGTAGATTCTCAGATTATCTGTGATTTGCAAATTTTAAATAAATATTTTAATAAAATTCAGGAGCATCAGGGTAGCACCTGTGGCTCAAGGAGTAGGGTGCCAGCCCCATATGCCAGAGGTGATGGGTTCAAACCCTGGCCAAAAACTGAAGAAAGAAAAAAAATCAGGACCATCATGGTATATCAGAGAATGCCAAGTCATTTAAACTGCATAAACATCAGCTTCTCCCTTTACAAAGTGGGTAAAATGGGGTTGTTATGAAACAACATGACTTACTGGAAGGAAAATATCAAGTTCTTTGACATATCTGAACCTCAGTTTTCTCCATATATAATATAAACTATAGCATTGACCTTTCAGGGCACGTTCTGAGCATTTCAAATGTTATGTCTATAGCACCTGGTACACTATGGGCTTTCATAAACTTGGAATTTTTACTTTTTAATCTTTTATTTTAAAATTAATTTAAATCACAGGAAAGTATCTGTATTCAGCCTAAATAGTTCCTTAACATTCCTGTGATAAGCATAACTCTAAGGTAGCTCCTATGAGTCCCAGCCCCAGGTAGACTTTGTTTAATCACCACCCTTTGGATATGGAGGGAAGCTGCAACTTGCCTTTAATTAAGAAATTTTTTTTTTTAGAGATAGAGTCTCACTTTGTTGCCCTCGGTAGAGTACTGTGTCATCACAGCTCACAGCAACCTCCAGCTCTTGGACTTAGGCGATTCTCTTGCCTCAGCCTCCCAAATAGCTGATACTACAGGCGCCTGACACAACGCCCGGCTATTTTTTTGTTGCAGTTTGGCTGGGCCGGTTTGAACCTACCACCCTCCGTATATCGGGCTGGCGCCCTACCCACTGAGCCACAGGTGCAGCCCAAGAAAAAAAAAATTTTTTTTTAAAGAAATATGACAAAAGTAAAAGGATTTTGCAATGTAATCAAGGCCCTTAATCAGTTGACTTTGAGTTAATAAAAAGGGAGGGTCTGACTTAATCAGGTCAGCTCTACAAAAGATCTTTAAAATGGTCCAGGTCCCTGAATTAAATAACTGAAGCAACAGAAATGCTCTTGTGACTTGCCTGTGGAGAAGGACATCCTCTATAGCTGAGGACCTCAACTGTACAATCCTAAGGAACTGAATTCTGCCAACAACCTGTATGAGTTTGAAAGACCCCAGACTTCAGATGAGAATGTAGCCTGGTTGACACCTTGATTTCAGCCTTGGAACACTCTAAGCCAGGGGTCCTCAAACTTTCTAAACAGGAGGCCAGTTCACTGTCCCTCAGATCGTTGGAGGGCCGGACTGCGGGCCCGGGACGAGTCGGCTGCTAAGCAGGACAGAGACAGCAAAACACCCAGTGTGCCAGATAAATGTCCTTACTGGGCCGCATGTGGCCCAGGGGCTGTAGTTTGAGGACCCCTGCAAGCAACTATGCCACACCCAGACCTACAAAAACTATGAAATAATAAATGAGTATTGTCCTAAGCAACTTAATTTGTGGGACTTTATTACACATCAATAGAAAACTAATATAGTTTTCTTTTACCTCTTTCATTAATTCCAATCCGTGGCTTTTATCTTCTCTCCTCCTGCTGTCTCTGTACTTGTTTAAGATTTCATTATAGGCTGGAATGGCCTCCCCAGTGATTTCCAGTTTTCAATATTCTCTCTCCTCAATCTGTCCTGCACATCTCAGTCAAAATAAAGTTATAAAGGTCAAAATAATTTCCCCAAAATTTTGCTCTTCACTTGCTCAACAATCTACACTAACCCTACTGGGCCAGTTCTACCAACTCTACCCTCTACATGGTTTCACATCCCTCTGTGATCCTGGCCTGATGACCAAACTTGTGACCAGAGCCTCATTAGTGAAGTTAATGAGTTGGGAAAATTACTTCAGAGAATGCCTCCTGCATCATATGTGTTCATAATTTTAAGTGATTTTTTTATAGGATTGGGAATATTGGAGTCCCAACCCCATACTTGCTTCAGCCCATAAGGCCCAGGGACTTTTGGAGTTTTTGTTGTTATAGTTGTTGCTGTTAGTTTAAGCTGATTGCTGTTTGCATTGTTTCAGAAGTAACTCAAATGGTGGGGCTCACACCTATAATCCTAGCACTCTGGGAGGCCGAAGAGGGTGGATTGCCTGAGCTCACAAATTCAAGAATTAACTCAAATGAGCCGAGCAAGATGGCTCATGCCTGTAATCCCAGCACTTGGGAAGCCCAGGTGGGTGGATTGCCTGAGCCCATGGGTTCCAGACTACAGGCTCTCCCTTTAGCCAGAACCAGACCTCAACTTGAAAAATAGCCGAGTGCTGTGGCAGGCGCCTGTAGTCCCAGCTAATTGGGAGGCTGAGGCAAGAGAATCGCTTAAGCCCAGGAGTCTGAGGTTGCCGTCAGCTGTGACACCACAGCACTCTACCAAGGGTGACAAAGTGAGACTCTGTCTCAAAAAAAAAGAAAAAGAATTAACTCAAATGTACTGACAATCCACTAGGTGCCAAGCAACAGGATAGGAATTTTGAAATACATTATTTTCGCCAAAAATATACTCAAAGCACTAGGATTTTCTTTTAATGGCCAGTAATCACACCACCTACATAACTTCTGCTGAATATATATATATTTCTTTTTTTTTTTTTGAGACAGTCTTGACTCCCTGGGTCGAGTGCTGAGTGGCGTCACAGCAACCTCCAACTCTTAAGTAATTCTCTTGCCTCAGCCTCCCAAGTAGCTGGGATTACAGGCCCCCACCACAATGCCCGGCTACTTTTTTTGGTTGCAGTTGTCATTGTTTTTTAGCTGGCCGGGGCGGGGTTGCAACCCACCAGCCCCAGTGTATGTGGCTGGCCCCCTAACCACTGAGCTACAGGCATCACACAGCTGATAATATTTTTATGTACACATTGAGCATAAATTTTATTTATTCTTTTTTTCTTTGAGACAGGGTCTCAAGCTGTAGCCCTGGGTAGAGTGCCATGGCATCACAGCTCACAGCAACCTCAAACTCCTGGGCTTAAGCGATTCTCTTACCTCAGCCTCCGGAGTAGCTGGGACTACAGGTGCCCACCACAATACCAGGCTATGTTGTTGTTGTTGTTGTTGTTGTTTTAGCTGGCCTCGGCTGGGTTCAAACCTACCAGCCTCAGTGTATATGGCCGGGCCCTACCTGATGAGCTACCAGTGCCGCTGGTGAGCATACATTTTAAAAGTTCAGAGAGATATCAAGGAAAAGTTGGCTCGGCGCTCATAGCTCTGTGGTTAGGGCTCCACCACATACACCAAATCTGCCAGCTTCAAACCTGGCAGGAGCTAGCCAAACAACAATGACAACTACAACCAAAAAATTAGCCGGGCATTGTGGTGGGTGCCTCTAGTCCCAGATACTCAGGAGACTGAGGCAAGAAAATCACTTAAACCCAAGAGTTTGAAGTTGTTATGAGCTGTGAGGCCATAGCACTCTACCAAGGGCGACATAGTAAGAATCTGTCTCAAAAAAAAAAAAAAGAAAAGAAAAGAAAAGAAAGAAAGAAAAGGAAAAGCTACCCTTTAGCACAAGCAAATTCTTCTCATTAGGAACAGCCACTATGATTAGTTTTCTTATGTGAATTTACAGAAAATTATTTTAAAACCAGTGCATAAATATCAAAACACGCATATCCTTTTTTATTAATACCAAAAGGAATCCTACCACTCTCTTGGTACCTAATAGAAAACTATTTACATATTTAAAATAATACTTCTCTTTATTTAAGTATTCTACCTAATACATGAAGGAGGAGTAATAGAATATCTTCATTTTGCAATCTCTAATGAGTTAATGGATCTAAGTATTGAGAATCAAACACTGAGGTCATCACAAGACAAGAAGCAGATAGACATTATGTGTCTACCTATGAAGGTAGTCTTGCCAGGGGGTGAAAGAAAAAAGAGCCTAAATCTAATGAAGCCACTACCAATTTAAAGAAAACACAGAGGAGAGAGGATTATAATAAACTACATTGAGAGGAAGCAATCAGCAAAATCCAGACTGGAAAGTTGCTAGAAAAACAGCCCCATTTCTTCAACAAAGGAAATTACTAAAAAATGAGATAAACAGGAAACATATTAAAGGAGAATTAAGACATATTAATCTATCACTCTGTCCTATAAAAAAAGGAAAAAAAGGATGATAATAATAGAACCTATTTTAAAAGGTGGAGATTAAATGAGGTAATTCATGTAAACCACTTAGCAGAGGACCAGGTAGTTAATGAAAGTAATTATAATATTATTGTAACAATTATTATCATTAACCCCAACATAAGCAAATGTTCAAAGATGTCTGAGTAGGACAAAGAAGTGATCAAAGTGGGTCTTTAGGAGGATTGATCTCACCATCACTGAGTATTTCCCTTCCAAAGTTAAAATACTAGAATCCACCTGATCTACCGCCTTCCTCACTATGTAACTTCTTTCCTAGTGAACATCATGTCCAGAAGGAGCCCCACAACCAGCCACTAAGGCTCTCTCCAGTTAGTGAAAGGGGGTGATCCCTACCACTGTTAGGGCAAGGTGAACTGAGGTGCCCTACAGCCTCTGGGCTGGAGAATCAGAGGCCCAAGGTGTTCTGCCACTACCACTTGGGATTTATACCCAGGGTGCAGATAAGACAATGGAATTTTCTTTTAGTTTTAAAGCATAGGTATTCTCTCAAAAAAATCCAGGCCAGAGGTCTACGTTTTTAGACTGTGACCCTACCTTTCCCACATCACTTAAGCACTAAACTAAGAACTTACTCTCTGAAAAAGTAGAACAGCCACTCTTTCCTGATCTGTATGATGGAAAATAATTACGGTTCCTACTTCATGAGTTTATTGTGAGAATTTAGTAAGTCTGTAAGCATAAAGGGCCTAGAACACTGCACGGCACATAGCAAGTGTTCTGTTGGTATCAACTAAACTTTACCATGAACTTTATTTTTTCCATCTCATGGGTCTTGCTTCTTATTTGTGGTCATATATTTTTCAACTGATAAAGAGTGGCTTTGTAACAGACTATTTCACCCTAGAGCACCTCTGGGGTAGCAGTTGGACTGGGTTTATAAATACTCATCCTCCAGGTCAGAGGCACCCAGCTTTTCCACAGACCCAGCAGTAGTTGTATCTGTTGTTTCATTTAGTGGGAAAATATATTACAAATAAAAGAATCCAGCAAAGCTTTTAAGTTAATTGGCAAGTTCACTAATAACAATATCTACACACATTTGAAAACACACATGTAGGAGAGATAAAATTTATTCAGTCTAGAGCTCGTTGGATTCATGAAACCCTGCAGTCAACTCCAGAATCGCTTTGCCCAAAGCATGGTGGAATAACTGATCCAACCGTCAGTGTCTTCCTTGGCAAAATCAAGGCTTAGACAGAAAATTCAATATTCTTTAATTACATTTTTAAAAACTAAAATACAATTATCCAGAAACTGAGGATACACAGGTAAACCAATCACTTACCGTCTCACAGCCTCATTTGTAAAAGGACTATTAACTCTGCAGCCCTGCTCATTTTGCAGGGCTTTCTGAAAAGCAAAGGAAGTGAGTGTAAATTAAAAGCTCATGTCAGTGGGGAACAAAGAATCAGGATGGGGTGGGGGAGTAAGAAAAGGACGAGGACAAAGTCTCTTTCCAGTGACCAACAAGCTGGATTTGATGAAAATCCACAGTTTACACTAAACTCATACCATTGCCACCTCCCCTTTGACGTTAAGAAGAACCTTAACACGGCTCCCTCCCAGCTGTTGTACAAGAGTGGCTAAGGATAGATTTGGGAAAGGAGTTCCAAAGATATTTCCACCTTCACCCTGTCTTCACACACATTTAATAGAAATAAACAGCACCCACCCGATTACCCACAGAAGCGATTAAAAAGGGGGTGGGGCCTAGCACTACAGGAAGCCGAGACGGGAGGATTCCTTGAGGTCAGGCGTTCCAGACTAGCCTGAGCAAGAGGGAGACTCTTCGCCCGTTTCCACAAATACTTAGAAAAATTATCCAGGCCTGGCAGCCCGAGTCTGCAGTCTCAGGTCCTCGGGAAGCGGAGGTAGGAGGATCACTTGAACCCAGGAATTTGAGGTTGCTGTGAGCTATGATCTCACTTCACTCTAGCCCAGGCAATCGACACCTTGTCTTAAAAGGAGGAGAGGAGGGCAGGAAAATAGAGTTGAATAAGTAGGTATGTAAGTGTCCACTGTGTCAGGCACTGATTAGCCCCGAAGATAAGGCAGAAAACCAACCGAGAGAAGTCTGTCTAGGGCTTGAGAAGGACCATAAACAAGAAAGCAGTTTCAGTTGGTACGAGGGAAATAAACAGTGAGACGGGCAGCAACTAGAGGCGCGAATTCCGGAGTGGATAACGTGGGAAGGCGTCTTCTGTAACCAGACCTGACAAGTAACTTTTGAACCCAGCTCTAAATGTCGAGAACCTTGCAACGCCCAGAGCATTGCAGAGAAAATTAAATGCAAAAACTATCCACAAACTGAGAAACATTAGAGATTTCAAAACCCCAAAGTGAACGGCGGAAACTGAAATCCACGAATTACTGAGCAGCAAAGAATTTTGAAATTCATGTTGTCCAATCAGGAAAAGGCTGGGGCCCGGCTGCGCGGGCTCCGCCCGAAGTTCACAGACGGTTGGTTTCCGCAGGACACCACATAGCCCCGCAGAATCGGTGACCACACAAGCTGCTGCCAAGCGTTCGTGGGACTGGGTTTAGTTATGTCCTGGAGTCCTCTCTTAAATTAAAGCTTAAATGTCATTCCGTTTTTCATAAGAAACATCCCCAACAAAGCCACCAGGACGCCAACAGTATTGGGCGGGGTTAAAGGACAGAACAAACACCCTAACTTAGAACTGACCCCTAACGAAAGCAGCGCAATACAAAGCAAAGACGCACTATAAACTCAAAAGCAAATCCAGTCCTGTGCCTGAAACCTGGAGTTCCAGATAGTTAAAAGTCTATATGGGATATCTTCCGTGACATTTAAACTATAACATTTTAAAAACTAAAGCGGTAAGTAAGATTAAAGAGCGAAATAAGAGTAAACATTAAGTGAACAAAGCTCTTTTCTGGTGATTAGGTGGGTGGCTCTGAAAAGAGCCTTTGGAGTTAAGTGGCCGGCAACTCGCGCGAGTGCCACGTCCCAGCAGGGGCTCACTTGGAGCTGGTGTACTTGGTGACCGCCTTGGTGCCCTCGGACACGGCGTGCTTGGCCAGCTCGCCGGGCAGCAGCAGGCGCACGGCCGTCTGGATCTCGCGGGACGTGATGGTGGAGCGCTT